>OY756400.1:20757257-20978505 GCA_963576865.1 Anania hortulata
CCCCACTCTACTTTAGCCGCTCTGGCCAGCTGTTTATAAATGCTTAGGGCCTTCCGACAGACATTTGCAACGTGACCGTTGAATGTGAGCTTGTTGTCTATCGTTAGGCCCAGCATTTTTATTTCCTTTGACATGGCAATATCCACCCCGCCCATACGTAAGAGTGGCGTGTCGTATTTAAGCTTGTTTGTTACTATCATAGCTTTGGTCTTGTGCGGTGCAAACTTGAGCTTATTCACGACACCCCACTCCCGGACATGGGCAAGAGCCTCATTTGCCTGCCTTTGGACACCCAGAGCAGTATCCCCGGAGAAAATCAAGACAACGTCGTCAGCGAAGGCCTGACAGAAATCACCCCTGGCCTCCAACTCCTTCAGCAGTGGGTCCAACAAGAGGTTCCAAAAAGTTGGACCTCCTATCGACCCCTGTACGCATCCTTTTGTGGTCTCCGTGGCGTGTTCGGCTCCTGCGTATCTGACTCTGACTTTCCGGTCTGTCAGGTAACTGTCAATCACCCTGCGGATGTTCCTTGGGCAGCTTGTTTCCGCTAATCGGCATCGGATCGCGGGCCACCACGCGCTATCGAAGGCTCCCTCTATGTCTAACGACACCATCACCATCAGCTTCTTTTTACTTAGCTGGTTTTTAACGTGGGCCATCATATCATAGAGGGAGTCCTCAGTGCTGCGCTGTGGTGTAAATCCGTACTGCCTTTCGCTCAAGCTGCCGATTGTGTGCCACCTGACCCGGCGGATGAGCATCTTCTCCCAAATCTTTCCGAATATTGGCAAGAGGCCAATCGGTCTATAAGACTTGGGTTGCGTGTAGTCATCCTTCCCGGGTTTGGGCAAGATGACGACTATTGCCTCTTTCCAGGCAGAGGGGAAGTGGGAGAGATCCAGGCACTTGTTGAGGATGTCCAGGAAGAGCTCCGGATTGTGGTTTATGACCGCTCCGCATATGTCCGCCGTTAATCCGTCTATCCCAGGTGCCTTTTTAGGGTTGAAGCTACTAGCTGCCCACCGCAGCTCCTCCAAGGTAAACGGGGGATCGGATGTGACAACATCTTCTCCACCGTTCACTTCTTCAGCTTTCTGCCTTATTAGCTTGTGGGCTTCGTTGTCGGCTTGTGCTTCATCCCTGGGATAGAAGGTCTCCGACAGGACTTTGGCGGACTCGTCTCCCTCCAAAACTCTACCCTCACGAACAAGTGGGATGTCCTCTTGTCTGTTCGTGGTTCGGCCTATGACTCTATATATCCCTTCCCACATAGTCTCCCTCTCCTGTTTCCCGCAGAAGTCCTTCCAGCTTTGGGTCTTTGTTGTGTTCAGAAGCTGCGCGTACTCCTCTTTTACTTGCAGGTATTCCTGCAGGACCCTCTCACGACGTACTGGTACTGCGTTCGGTATGCGTCGTTTAAACTTCTTAACCTCTGCTTTCTTTTGTGTCAATTCGTCCGTCCACCAGGGCAATCCCTTTCTCTTTTTTTCTGAAATTTTTGGTATGTATTTTTCGCAAGCTTTCTCTACCCCCCCAGTGTATGTCCTAATTATTCTATCTAATTGTTCCTTTGTTTTTACTTTTCTAATTTCTTCCCTGTTTACATTTTCCGTTCCCCAGTTTTGATTTAGTTCGTTTTTTAATTCTTGCCAATTTGCCTTCCTTGTATTATACTTTCTTGTTGTCCTTTTTATGTCTATCCCCTTTGATTTGGCTAAATTTATTTCGAAAAGGATTGCCCTGTGGTCGGACACTGTCAAGTCAGCCAATCTCCAGTTATCTACTTTACCAAGTAAGTCCGCACTGCAAACCGTAATGTCCACGCAGCTTCTGAACCGTTTGCCTCCCCTATAGCAATCGAAGGTGGGTTCCGTGCCACGGTTCAGGATATGGAGCCCCATCTCATCAAGTGCTCCCCCCAGACTCTCTCCCCTCCAGTTGGTCTCCACGCTGCCCCACCAGATGTTCCAGGCGTTGACATCGCCTCCCAGTATCACGCGCCTGTTACCTACGCCATCCAGGATCTTTTGGATGTGGTTTAGATCCGCTTCGATGTTTCCATCACCCTCCAGGTACACCGAGATGACCACGATATCCCATGCTTCCGTCCTCAAACGCGCCACGACGATGTTCTCTGTGGTCAGCGTTGGACATTGGGTGACGTCGATCGTGTCATCGAACAGCACAATGGCGGACTTGATGGTCTTGTCCGTATTTGCCTCACATTGTACCGTTCTAGTGCCCTGGTAGGTCTTCATCCTTTGGATGGCTCCGGTGTATGGTTCCTGAACCAGCGCGAACGAGACACGGCGTTTTACTGCCTCCATGACAAGTTCGTCCGTCGCTTGGTTACACCTCTGTAGGTTCGCCTGAACCGCGCGATACTGGTTTACTTCTGGGGCCGATATGTTTCCTCTGCTCTCCGTATTGTTGCCCGGTACAACTTCAGCAATAAGCCACTGCAGACCTGGCTATGCTGTCCCATTTACGTCGCACCGGGCAATCCGAGCTGAAGGCGTTGTGCTCAGCGTCTCCCAGCTTCGCCCTCTGGCAGTTTCGACATGTCGGGGTCTCGGCTGCAAGGTAATCAGCACATTGCGTGCGGAGGTGTGGGCCTCCACAGTGCGAGCACGAGTCCTCGACTTCACGGCAGGTCTTTTTGCTGTGTCCATATCCCAGACAGCGCGAGCATTGCACCAGTGGAGACTGGTCCTCTGCTTTGAGGCGCTGCATGTCGATATGGACACAGCTTGCCTCTACCAGTAAGCGCCAAACACGCGGCGACACGCTGAGCACAACGTGCATCTGGTGGGGGTTCCTGGCGTTCTTTTTATACCGTATCACTGCCCTGTAATCCTCCTCCTTTACTTCTTTTAATGTGTTTTTATTTTGTGTGCGTAGCGCTTTTAGGATGTCCTCTTCAGTGTTGTATTTGTTAATATTTTTTATTATTATTAATGGGTCTTTGTTCTTTATTTCTTCTACCTTTAAGTCTTTACTTTCCTTCATTATCTTTGCCTTGACTCTGTCTACTTCTGCTTTACTTTTGCATCCTAAAATTACTTTCCTGTCTCTTCCCTTTCTAATTCTGTCTATTTGGAATCCTTCTTCCTTGGCTCTTACTGTATTTCTTATCTTATCTAAGACTTGGTCCCCCGTCTCTGTCTCGTCGGCAGACGTTATAATAACCGAGTGAAATGCGGCATGCTCTGGGGACTGTCTCCTCGGAGAAGCCGCAGCTACACTCGCGTAAGTCACTTTGGTTCCCCTATCCTCTATGCTCTTCTCTAGTACATCCTTTAGTCTTTCCATTTCCCTCTTATTTTCTTCTATTTGTTTGCTATGTTCTACCATTCTCTCCATAAGTTCCTTGTCTAGCCTTATTCTTTCTCTTTCCGTTTCCGTTTCGCTGTGCGATCTGCTTTTCCTTTCCTGCTCTATGGACTCGATGGTCTTCTCCACCTCCCTACTGTCAAGTTTACCTTCACCATCTGCTTCTTTGACAAGTTGGTAAAGTCTCTCGAGCGCCTGGGTGACCTCCACTTTGATGTCCGTCCGGATGTTTTTAGAGTTTCGGAGGTGGAGCTTGGCTTTCGTCAGCATGGCTTTAGCCTCTGTCGTCCGGTTTAAGTATCTGGGCTCTACCCGTGGGGAGACGCTGAAAGCCTCCGAAGATGGTCTGCGGGCGGCCGTTACTTTCGCATCTTGAGACAGGGCCTTGGGTTTTGCTGGCCGGGCTGCAGGGACCACCTTCCTAGGTGAGTTTGGGGATTTGGGGTTTCCGTCCACCTTCCCTGCCTCCCATTCGCCGGTGAGCCGTCTGACCATCGAGTCCTGCGTCGTTTTTGAGGGTCCTGCCCTCTGTCGGTCATCCAGCGGGCTGCTAGAGCTAGCCTTCGGCTGTTCCGCGGTCACTTTCTTTACAGGGGTATGGATGCCGATCATGATGGTGGGAACGCGTCAAGTGGTGCAGAGTATTTCAAAAGAAATACTTTTGTAAAAGTAAACGAAAATATGTAAATATATTCTTAGCCTATTAATAATAACACAATAGTGTTATTATTGTCCGAAAATAGTCAAAAGACTTTACAGTCACTCTATGAGACCGCCTGCTTGCCCCCGTCAATTTTTTAGAGAAGGTATAATCCCGACCACTCGACCGAGCCTTGATGATAAAGCGCCAAAGGGTGGGTGGGCGGGCGAATTTTTGCCCTTGATGACGTCGCAGGGGTGCGTGAGTGGTGTCCTGGGATAGGTCTCGCGGAGCCGGATCGAATGGCGATGAAAGAACACCAGGTGTCGGAACAAATTTTTTCAGGAACACTGAAAAACTGAAATTATGTTAAATTTTTGAGTCTAATAAATTTGTAATTAAATAACTACACGTCGCAGCACGCTGAAAACAACGCGGTTATGCTTATATAGCTTTAATCTATTATATAGATCGAAAAAATTTTGAAAATCGAACAACTTTAGAAAAAGTTAAAAATTTTGTATGGAGTAATAAGTCAAATATGTAAATAAAGCCAAAAATGAAAGTAAATAAGATTATGTATGTATTCTTACGCGTTAATATTACTGAAACTACCAATAAGAACCTTTGAAAAGCGCAAGAACGTCTGTATTTCAGTTTTCAGATGTCAAATTCGTTGATTTTCTTAGAAAAACGCACCGCTTAGGAAGCCTCGGTTTAGGTATTTTATGCAAATTTTGCAGAGGAAAGGGCGAATTACTACCCTTGATGACGTCGCAGGGGTGCGTGAGTGGTGTCCTGGGATAGGTCTCGCGGAGCCGGATCGAATGGCGATGAAAGAACACCAGGTGTCGGAACAAATTTTTTCAGGAACACTGAAAAACTGAAATTATGTTAAATTTTTGAGTCTAATAAATTTGTAATTAAATAACTACACGTCGCAGCACGCTGAAAACAACGCGGTTATGCTTATATAGCTTTAATCTATTATATAGATCGAAAAAATTTTGAAAATCGAACAACTTTAGAAAAAGTTAAAAATTTTGTATGGAGTAATAAGTCAAATATGTAAATAAAGCCAAAAATGAAAGTAAATAAGATTATGTATGTATTCTTACGCGTTAATATTACTGAAACTACCAATAAGAACCTTTGAAAAGCGCAAGAACGTCTGTATTTCAGTTTTCAGATGTCAAATTCGTTGATTTTCTTAGAAAAACGCACCGCTTAGGAAGCCTCGGTTTAGGTATTTTATGCAAATTTTGCAGAGGAAAGGGCGAATTACTACCCTTGATGACGTCGCAGGGGTGCGTGAGTGGTGTCCTGGGATAGGTCTCGCGGAGCCGGATCGAATGGCGATGAAAGAACACCAGGTGTCGGAACAAATTTTTTCAGGAACACTGAAAAACTGAAATTATGTTAAATTTTTGAGTCTAATAAATTTGTAATTAAATAACTACACGTCGCAGCACGCTGAAAACAACGCGGTTATGCTTATATAGCTTTAATCTATTATATAGATCGAAAAAATTTTGAAAATCGAACAACTTTAGAAAAAGTTAAAAATTTTGTATGGAGTAATAAGTCAAATATGTAAATAAAGCCAAAAATGAAAGTAAATAAGATTATGTATGTATTCTTACGCGTTAATATTACTGAAACTACCAATAAGAACCTTTGAAAAGCGCAAGAACGTCTGTATTTCAGTTTTCAGATGTCAAATTCGTTGATTTTCTTAGAAAAACGCACCGCTTAGGAAGCCTCGGTTTAGGTATTTTATGCAAATTTTGCAGAGGAAAGGGCGAATTACTACCCTTGATGACGTCGCAGGGGTGCGTGAGTGGTGTCCTGGGATAGGTCTCGCGGAGCCGGATCGAATGGCGATGAAAGAACACCAGGTGTCGGAACAAATTTTTTCAGGAACACTGAAAAACTGAAATTATGTTAAATTTTTGAGTCTAATAAATTTGTAATTAAATAACTACACGTCGCAGCACGCTGAAAACAACGCGGTTATGCTTATATAGCTTTAATCTATTATATAGATCGAAAAAATTTTGAAAATCGAACAACTTTAGAAAAAGTTAAAAATTTTGTATGGAGTAATAAGTCAAATATGTAAATAAAGCCAAAAATGAAAGTAAATAAGATTATGTATGTATTCTTACGCGTTAATATTACTGAAACTACCAATAAGAACCTTTGAAAAGCGCAAGAACGTCTGTATTTCAGTTTTCAGATGTCAAATTCGTTGATTTTCTTAGAAAAACGCACCGCTTAGGAAGCCTCGGTTTAGGTATTTTATGCAAATTTTGCAGAGGAAAGGGCGAATTACTACCCTTGATGACGTCGCAGGGGTGCGTGAGTGGTGTCCTGGGATAGGTCTCGCGGAGCCGGATCGAATGGCGATGAAAGAACACCAGGTGTCGGAACAAATTTTTTCAGGAACACTGAAAAACTGAAATTATGTTAAATTTTTGAGTCTAATAAATTTGTAATTAAATAACTACACGTCGCAGCACGCTGAAAACAACGCGGTTATGCTTATATAGCTTTAATCTATTATATAGATCGAAAAAATTTTGAAAATCGAACAACTTTAGAAAAAGTTAAAAATTTTGTATGGAGTAATAAGTCAAATATGTAAATAAAGCCAAAAATGAAAGTAAATAAGATTATGTATGTATTCTTACGCGTTAATATTACTGAAACTACCAATAAGAACCTTTGAAAAGCGCAAGAACGTCTGTATTTCAGTTTTCAGATGTCAAATTCGTTGATTTTCTTAGAAAAACGCACCGCTTAGGAAGCCTCGGTTTAGGTATTTTATGCAAATTTTGCAGAGGAAAGGGCGAATTACTACCCTTGATGACGTCGCAGGGGTGCGTGAGTGGTGTCCTGGGATAGGTCTCGCGGAGCCGGATCGAATGGCGATGAAAGAACACCAGGTGTCGGAACAAATTTTTTCAGGAACACTGAAAAACTGAAATTATGTTAAATTTTTGAGTCTAATAAATTTGTAATTAAATAACTACACGTCGCAGCACGCTGAAAACAACGCGGTTATGCTTATATAGCTTTAATCTATTATATAGATCGAAAAAATTTTGAAAATCGAACAACTTTAGAAAAAGTTAAAAATTTTGTATGGAGTAATAAGTCAAATATGTAAATAAAGCCAAAAATGAAAGTAAATAAGATTATGTATGTATTCTTACGCGTTAATATTACTGAAACTACCAATAAGAACCTTTGAAAAGCGCAAGAACGTCTGTATTTCAGTTTTCAGATGTCAAATTCGTTGATTTTCTTAGAAAAACGCACCGCTTAGGAAGCCTCGGTTTAGGTATTTTATGCAAATTTTGCAGAGGAAAGGGCGAATTACTACCCTTGATGACGTCGCAGGGGTGCGTGAGTGGTGTCCTGGGATAGGTCTCGCGGAGCCGGATCGAATGGCGATGAAAGAACACCAGGTGTCGGAACAAATTTTTTCAGGAACACTGAAAAACTGAAATTATGTTAAATTTTTGAGTCTAATAAATTTGTAATTAAATAACTACACGTCGCAGCACGCTGAAAACAACGCGGTTATGCTTATATAGCTTTAATCTATTATATAGATCGAAAAAATTTTGAAAATCGAACAACTTTAGAAAAAGTTAAAAATTTTGTATGGAGTAATAAGTCAAATATGTAAATAAAGCCAAAAATGAAAGTAAATAAGATTATGTATGTATTCTTACGCGTTAATATTACTGAAACTACCAATAAGAACCTTTGAAAAGCGCAAGAACGTCTGTATTTCAGTTTTCAGATGTCAAATTCGTTGATTTTCTTAGAAAAACGCACCGCTTAGGAAGCCTCGGTTTAGGTATTTTATGCAAATTTTGCAGAGGAAAGGGCGAATTACTACCCTTGATGACGTCGCAGGGGTGCGTGAGTGGTGTCCTGGGATAGGTCTCGCGGAGCCGGATCGAATGGCGATGAAAGAACACCAGGTGTCGGAACAAATTTTTTCAGGAACACTGAAAAACTGAAATTATGTTAAATTTTTGAGTCTAATAAATTTGTAATTAAATAACTACACGTCGCAGCACGCTGAAAACAACGCGGTTATGCTTATATAGCTTTAATCTATTATATAGATCGAAAAAATTTTGAAAATCGAACAACTTTAGAAAAAGTTAAAAATTTTGTATGGAGTAATAAGTCAAATATGTAAATAAAGCCAAAAATGAAAGTAAATAAGATTATGTATGTATTCTTACGCGTTAATATTACTGAAACTACCAATAAGAACCTTTGAAAAGCGCAAGAACGTCTGTATTTCAGTTTTCAGATGTCAAATTCGTTGATTTTCTTAGAAAAACGCACCGCTTAGGAAGCCTCGGTTTAGGTATTTTATGCAAATTTTGCAGAGGAAAGGGCGAATTACTACCCTTGATGACGTCGCAGGGGTGCGTGAGTGGTGTCCTGGGATAGGTCTCGCGGAGCCGGATCGAATGGCGATGAAAGAACACCAGGTGTCGGAACAAATTTTTTCAGGAACACTGAAAAACTGAAATTATGTTAAATTTTTGAGTCTAATAAATTTGTAATTAAATAACTACACGTCGCAGCACGCTGAAAACAACGCGGTTATGCTTATATAGCTTTAATCTATTATATAGATCGAAAAAATTTTGAAAATCGAACAACTTTAGAAAAAGTTAAAAATTTTGTATGGAGTAATAAGTCAAATATGTAAATAAAGCCAAAAATGAAAGTAAATAAGATTATGTATGTATTCTTACGCGTTAATATTACTGAAACTACCAATAAGAACCTTTGAAAAGCGCAAGAACGTCTGTATTTCAGTTTTCAGATGTCAAATTCGTTGATTTTCTTAGAAAAACGCACCGCTTAGGAAGCCTCGGTTTAGGTATTTTATGCAAATTTTGCAGAGGAAAGGGCGAATTACTACCCTTGATGACGTCGCAGGGGTGCGTGAGTGGTGTCCTGGGATAGGTCTCGCGGAGCCGGATCGAATGGCGATGAAAGAACACCAGGTGTCGGAACAAATTTTTTCAGGAACACTGAAAAACTGAAATTATGTTAAATTTTTGAGTCTAATAAATTTGTAATTAAATAACTACACGTCGCAGCACGCTGAAAACAACGCGGTTATGCTTATATAGCTTTAATCTATTATATAGATCGAAAAAATTTTGAAAATCGAACAACTTTAGAAAAAGTTAAAAATTTTGTATGGAGTAATAAGTCAAATATGTAAATAAAGCCAAAAATGAAAGTAAATAAGATTATGTATGTATTCTTACGCGTTAATATTACTGAAACTACCAATAAGAACCTTTGAAAAGCGCAAGAACGTCTGTATTTCAGTTTTCAGATGTCAAATTCGTTGATTTTCTTAGAAAAACGCACCGCTTAGGAAGCCTCGGTTTAGGTATTTTATGCAAATTTTGCAGAGGAAAGGGCGAATTACTACCCTTGATGACGTCGCAGGGGTGCGTGAGTGGTGTCCTGGGATAGGTCTCGCGGAGCCGGATCGAATGGCGATGAAAGAACACCAGGTGTCGGAACAAATTTTTTCAGGAACACTGAAAAACTGAAATTATGTTAAATTTTTGAGTCTAATAAATTTGTAATTAAATAACTACACGTCGCAGCACGCTGAAAACAACGCGGTTATGCTTATATAGCTTTAATCTATTATATAGATCGAAAAAATTTTGAAAATCGAACAACTTTAGAAAAAGTTAAAAATTTTGTATGGAGTAATAAGTCAAATATGTAAATAAAGCCAAAAATGAAAGTAAATAAGATTATGTATGTATTCTTACGCGTTAATATTACTGAAACTACCAATAAGAACCTTTGAAAAGCGCAAGAACGTCTGTATTTCAGTTTTCAGATGTCAAATTCGTTGATTTTCTTAGAAAAACGCACCGCTTAGGAAGCCTCGGTTTAGGTATTTTATGCAAATTTTGCAGAGGAAAGGGCGAATTACTACCCTTGATGACGTCGCAGGGGTGCGTGAGTGGTGTCCTGGGATAGGTCTCGCGGAGCCGGATCGAATGGCGATGAAAGAACACCAGGTGTCGGAACAAATTTTTTCAGGAACACTGAAAAACTGAAATTATGTTAAATTTTTGAGTCTAATAAATTTGTAATTAAATAACTACACGTCGCAGCACGCTGAAAACAACGCGGTTATGCTTATATAGCTTTAATCTATTATATAGATCGAAAAAATTTTGAAAATCGAACAACTTTAGAAAAAGTTAAAAATTTTGTATGGAGTAATAAGTCAAATATGTAAATAAAGCCAAAAATGAAAGTAAATAAGATTATGTATGTATTCTTACGCGTTAATATTACTGAAACTACCAATAAGAACCTTTGAAAAGCGCAAGAACGTCTGTATTTCAGTTTTCAGATGTCAAATTCGTTGATTTTCTTAGAAAAACGCACCGCTTAGGAAGCCTCGGTTTAGGTATTTTATGCAAATTTTGCAGAGGAAAGGGCGAATTACTACCCTTGATGACGTCGCAGGGGTGCGTGAGTGGTGTCCTGGGATAGGTCTCGCGGAGCCGGATCGAATGGCGATGAAAGAACACCAGGTGTCGGAACAAATTTTTTCAGGAACACTGAAAAACTGAAATTATGTTAAATTTTTGAGTCTAATAAATTTGTAATTAAATAACTACACGTCGCAGCACGCTGAAAACAACGCGGTTATGCTTATATAGCTTTAATCTATTATATAGATCGAAAAAATTTTGAAAATCGAACAACTTTAGAAAAAGTTAAAAATTTTGTATGGAGTAATAAGTCAAATATGTAAATAAAGCCAAAAATGAAAGTAAATAAGATTATGTATGTATTCTTACGCGTTAATATTACTGAAACTACCAATAAGAACCTTTGAAAAGCGCAAGAACGTCTGTATTTCAGTTTTCAGATGTCAAATTCGTTGATTTTCTTAGAAAAACGCACCGCTTAGGAAGCCTCGGTTTAGGTATTTTATGCAAATTTTGCAGAGGAAAGGGCGAATTACTACCCTTGATGACGTCGCAGGGGTGCGTGAGTGGTGTCCTGGGATAGGTCTCGCGGAGCCGGATCGAATGGCGATGAAAGAACACCAGGTGTCGGAACAAATTTTTTCAGGAACACTGAAAAACTGAAATTATGTTAAATTTTTGAGTCTAATAAATTTGTAATTAAATAACTACACGTCGCAGCACGCTGAAAACAACGCGGTTATGCTTATATAGCTTTAATCTATTATATAGATCGAAAAAATTTTGAAAATCGAACAACTTTAGAAAAAGTTAAAAATTTTGTATGGAGTAATAAGTCAAATATGTAAATAAAGCCAAAAATGAAAGTAAATAAGATTATGTATGTATTCTTACGCGTTAATATTACTGAAACTACCAATAAGAACCTTTGAAAAGCGCAAGAACGTCTGTATTTCAGTTTTCAGATGTCAAATTCGTTGATTTTCTTAGAAAAACGCACCGCTTAGGAAGCCTCGGTTTAGGTATTTTATGCAAATTTTGCAGAGGAAAGGGCGAATTACTACCCTTGATGACGTCGCAGGGGTGCGTGAGTGGTGTCCTGGGATAGGTCTCGCGGAGCCGGATCGAATGGCGATGAAAGAACACCAGGTGTCGGAACAAATTTTTTCAGGAACACTGAAAAACTGAAATTATGTTAAATTTTTGAGTCTAATAAATTTGTAATTAAATAACTACACGTCGCAGCACGCTGAAAACAACGCGGTTATGCTTATATAGCTTTAATCTATTATATAGATCGAAAAAATTTTGAAAATCGAACAACTTTAGAAAAAGTTAAAAATTTTGTATGGAGTAATAAGTCAAATATGTAAATAAAGCCAAAAATGAAAGTAAATAAGATTATGTATGTATTCTTACGCGTTAATATTACTGAAACTACCAATAAGAACCTTTGAAAAGCGCAAGAACGTCTGTATTTCAGTTTTCAGATGTCAAATTCGTTGATTTTCTTAGAAAAACGCACCGCTTAGGAAGCCTCGGTTTAGGTATTTTATGCAAATTTTGCAGAGGAAAGGGCGAATTACTACCCTTGATGACGTCGCAGGGGTGCGTGAGTGGTGTCCTGGGATAGGTCTCGCGGAGCCGGATCGAATGGCGATGAAAGAACACCAGGTGTCGGAACAAATTTTTTCAGGAACACTGAAAAACTGAAATTATGTTAAATTTTTGAGTCTAATAAATTTGTAATTAAATAACTACACGTCGCAGCACGCTGAAAACAACGCGGTTATGCTTATATAGCTTTAATCTATTATATAGATCGAAAAAATTTTGAAAATCGAACAACTTTAGAAAAAGTTAAAAATTTTGTATGGAGTAATAAGTCAAATATGTAAATAAAGCCAAAAATGAAAGTAAATAAGATTATGTATGTATTCTTACGCGTTAATATTACTGAAACTACCAATAAGAACCTTTGAAAAGCGCAAGAACGTCTGTATTTCAGTTTTCAGATGTCAAATTCGTTGATTTTCTTAGAAAAACGCACCGCTTAGGAAGCCTCGGTTTAGGTATTTTATGCAAATTTTGCAGAGGAAAGGGCGAATTACTACCCTTGATGACGTCGCAGGGGTGCGTGAGTGGTGTCCTGGGATAGGTCTCGCGGAGCCGGATCGAATGGCGATGAAAGAACACCAGGTGTCGGAACAAATTTTTTCAGGAACACTGAAAAACTGAAATTATGTTAAATTTTTGAGTCTAATAAATTTGTAATTAAATAACTACACGTCGCAGCACGCTGAAAACAACGCGGTTATGCTTATATAGCTTTAATCTATTATATAGATCGAAAAAATTTTGAAAATCGAACAACTTTAGAAAAAGTTAAAAATTTTGTATGGAGTAATAAGTCAAATATGTAAATAAAGCCAAAAATGAAAGTAAATAAGATTATGTATGTATTCTTACGCGTTAATATTACTGAAACTACCAATAAGAACCTTTGAAAAGCGCAAGAACGTCTGTATTTCAGTTTTCAGATGTCAAATTCGTTGATTTTCTTAGAAAAACGCACCGCTTAGGAAGCCTCGGTTTAGGTATTTTATGCAAATTTTGCAGAGGAAAGGGCGAATTACTACCCTTGATGACGTCGCAGGGGTGCGTGAGTGGTGTCCTGGGATAGGTCTCGCGGAGCCGGATCGAATGGCGATGAAAGAACACCAGGTGTCGGAACAAATTTTTTCAGGAACACTGAAAAACTGAAATTATGTTAAATTTTTGAGTCTAATAAATTTGTAATTAAATAACTACACGTCGCAGCACGCTGAAAACAACGCGGTTATGCTTATATAGCTTTAATCTATTATATAGATCGAAAAAATTTTGAAAATCGAACAACTTTAGAAAAAGTTAAAAATTTTGTATGGAGTAATAAGTCAAATATGTAAATAAAGCCAAAAATGAAAGTAAATAAGATTATGTATGTATTCTTACGCGTTAATATTACTGAAACTACCAATAAGAACCTTTGAAAAGCGCAAGAACGTCTGTATTTCAGTTTTCAGATGTCAAATTCGTTGATTTTCTTAGAAAAACGCACCGCTTAGGAAGCCTCGGTTTAGGTATTTTATGCAAATTTTGCAGAGGAAAGGGCGAATTACTACCCTTGATGACGTCGCAGGGGTGCGTGAGTGGTGTCCTGGGATAGGTCTCGCGGAGCCGGATCGAATGGCGATGAAAGAACACCAGGTGTCGGAACAAATTTTTTCAGGAACACTGAAAAACTGAAATTATGTTAAATTTTTGAGTCTAATAAATTTGTAATTAAATAACTACACGTCGCAGCACGCTGAAAACAACGCGGTTATGCTTATATAGCTTTAATCTATTATATAGATCGAAAAAATTTTGAAAATCGAACAACTTTAGAAAAAGTTAAAAATTTTGTATGGAGTAATAAGTCAAATATGTAAATAAAGCCAAAAATGAAAGTAAATAAGATTATGTATGTATTCTTACGCGTTAATATTACTGAAACTACCAATAAGAACCTTTGAAAAGCGCAAGAACGTCTGTATTTCAGTTTTCAGATGTCAAATTCGTTGATTTTCTTAGAAAAACGCACCGCTTAGGAAGCCTCGGTTTAGGTATTTTATGCAAATTTTGCAGAGGAAAGGGCGAATTACTACCCTTGATGACGTCGCAGGGGTGCGTGAGTGGTGTCCTGGGATAGGTCTCGCGGAGCCGGATCGAATGGCGATGAAAGAACACCAGGTGTCGGAACAAATTTTTTCAGGAACACTGAAAAACTGAAATTATGTTAAATTTTTGAGTCTAATAAATTTGTAATTAAATAACTACACGTCGCAGCACGCTGAAAACAACGCGGTTATGCTTATATAGCTTTAATCTATTATATAGATCGAAAAAATTTTGAAAATCGAACAACTTTAGAAAAAGTTAAAAATTTTGTATGGAGTAATAAGTCAAATATGTAAATAAAGCCAAAAATGAAAGTAAATAAGATTATGTATGTATTCTTACGCGTTAATATTACTGAAACTACCAATAAGAACCTTTGAAAAGCGCAAGAACGTCTGTATTTCAGTTTTCAGATGTCAAATTCGTTGATTTTCTTAGAAAAACGCACCGCTTAGGAAGCCTCGGTTTAGGTATTTTATGCAAATTTTGCAGAGGAAAGGGCGAATTACTACCCTTGATGACGTCGCAGGGGTGCGTGAGTGGTGTCCTGGGATAGGTCTCGCGGAGCCGGATCGAATGGCGATGAAAGAACACCAGGTGTCGGAACAAATTTTTTCAGGAACACTGAAAAACTGAAATTATGTTAAATTTTTGAGTCTAATAAATTTGTAATTAAATAACTACACGTCGCAGCACGCTGAAAACAACGCGGTTATGCTTATATAGCTTTAATCTATTATATAGATCGAAAAAATTTTGAAAATCGAACAACTTTAGAAAAAGTTAAAAATTTTGTATGGAGTAATAAGTCAAATATGTAAATAAAGCCAAAAATGAAAGTAAATAAGATTATGTATGTATTCTTACGCGTTAATATTACTGAAACTACCAATAAGAACCTTTGAAAAGCGCAAGAACGTCTGTATTTCAGTTTTCAGATGTCAAATTCGTTGATTTTCTTAGAAAAACGCACCGCTTAGGAAGCCTCGGTTTAGGTATTTTATGCAAATTTTGCAGAGGAAAGGGCGAATTACTACCCTTGATGACGTCGCAGGGGTGCGTGAGTGGTGTCCTGGGATAGGTCTCGCGGAGCCGGATCGAATGGCGATGAAAGAACACCAGGTGTCGGAACAAATTTTTTCAGGAACACTGAAAAACTGAAATTATGTTAAATTTTTGAGTCTAATAAATTTGTAATTAAATAACTACACGTCGCAGCACGCTGAAAACAACGCGGTTATGCTTATATAGCTTTAATCTATTATATAGATCGAAAAAATTTTGAAAATCGAACAACTTTAGAAAAAGTTAAAAATTTTGTATGGAGTAATAAGTCAAATATGTAAATAAAGCCAAAAATGAAAGTAAATAAGATTATGTATGTATTCTTACGCGTTAATATTACTGAAACTACCAATAAGAACCTTTGAAAAGCGCAAGAACGTCTGTATTTCAGTTTTCAGATGTCAAATTCGTTGATTTTCTTAGAAAAACGCACCGCTTAGGAAGCCTCGGTTTAGGTATTTTATGCAAATTTTGCAGAGGAAAGGGCGAATTACTACCCTTGATGACGTCGCAGGGGTGCGTGAGTGGTGTCCTGGGATAGGTCTCGCGGAGCCGGATCGAATGGCGATGAAAGAACACCAGGTGTCGGAACAAATTTTTTCAGGAACACTGAAAAACTGAAATTATGTTAAATTTTTGAGTCTAATAAATTTGTAATTAAATAACTACACGTCGCAGCACGCTGAAAACAACGCGGTTATGCTTATATAGCTTTAATCTATTATATAGATCGAAAAAATTTTGAAAATCGAACAACTTTAGAAAAAGTTAAAAATTTTGTATGGAGTAATAAGTCAAATATGTAAATAAAGCCAAAAATGAAAGTAAATAAGATTATGTATGTATTCTTACGCGTTAATATTACTGAAACTACCAATAAGAACCTTTGAAAAGCGCAAGAACGTCTGTATTTCAGTTTTCAGATGTCAAATTCGTTGATTTTCTTAGAAAAACGCACCGCTTAGGAAGCCTCGGTTTAGGTATTTTATGCAAATTTTGCAGAGGAAAGGGCGAATTACTACCCTTGATGACGTCGCAGGGGTGCGTGAGTGGTGTCCTGGGATAGGTCTCGCGGAGCCGGATCGAATGGCGATGAAAGAACACCAGGTGTCGGAACAAATTTTTTCAGGAACACTGAAAAACTGAAATTATGTTAAATTTTTGAGTCTAATAAATTTGTAATTAAATAACTACACGTCGCAGCACGCTGAAAACAACGCGGTTATGCTTATATAGCTTTAATCTATTATATAGATCGAAAAAATTTTGAAAATCGAACAACTTTAGAAAAAGTTAAAAATTTTGTATGGAGTAATAAGTCAAATATGTAAATAAAGCCAAAAATGAAAGTAAATAAGATTATGTATGTATTCTTACGCGTTAATATTACTGAAACTACCAATAAGAACCTTTGAAAAGCGCAAGAACGTCTGTATTTCAGTTTTCAGATGTCAAATTCGTTGATTTTCTTAGAAAAACGCACCGCTTAGGAAGCCTCGGTTTAGGTATTTTATGCAAATTTTGCAGAGGAAAGGGCGAATTACTACCCTTGATGACGTCGCAGGGGTGCGTGAGTGGTGTCCTGGGATAGGTCTCGCGGAGCCGGATCGAATGGCGATGAAAGAACACCAGGTGTCGGAACAAATTTTTTCAGGAACACTGAAAAACTGAAATTATGTTAAATTTTTGAGTCTAATAAATTTGTAATTAAATAACTACACGTCGCAGCACGCTGAAAACAACGCGGTTATGCTTATATAGCTTTAATCTATTATATAGATCGAAAAAATTTTGAAAATCGAACAACTTTAGAAAAAGTTAAAAATTTTGTATGGAGTAATAAGTCAAATATGTAAATAAAGCCAAAAATGAAAGTAAATAAGATTATGTATGTATTCTTACGCGTTAATATTACTGAAACTACCAATAAGAACCTTTGAAAAGCGCAAGAACGTCTGTATTTCAGTTTTCAGATGTCAAATTCGTTGATTTTCTTAGAAAAACGCACCGCTTAGGAAGCCTCGGTTTAGGTATTTTATGCAAATTTTGCAGAGGAAAGGGCGAATTACTACCCTTGATGACGTCGCAGGGGTGCGTGAGTGGTGTCCTGGGATAGGTCTCGCGGAGCCGGATCGAATGGCGATGAAAGAACACCAGGTGTCGGAACAAATTTTTTCAGGAACACTGAAAAACTGAAATTATGTTAAATTTTTGAGTCTAATAAATTTGTAATTAAATAACTACACGTCGCAGCACGCTGAAAACAACGCGGTTATGCTTATATAGCTTTAATCTATTATATAGATCGAAAAAATTTTGAAAATCGAACAACTTTAGAAAAAGTTAAAAATTTTGTATGGAGTAATAAGTCAAATATGTAAATAAAGCCAAAAATGAAAGTAAATAAGATTATGTATGTATTCTTACGCGTTAATATTACTGAAACTACCAATAAGAACCTTTGAAAAGCGCAAGAACGTCTGTATTTCAGTTTTCAGATGTCAAATTCGTTGATTTTCTTAGAAAAACGCACCGCTTAGGAAGCCTCGGTTTAGGTATTTTATGCAAATTTTGCAGAGGAAAGGGCGAATTACTACCCTTGATGACGTCGCAGGGGTGCGTGAGTGGTGTCCTGGGATAGGTCTCGCGGAGCCGGATCGAATGGCGATGAAAGAACACCAGGTGTCGGAACAAATTTTTTCAGGAACACTGAAAAACTGAAATTATGTTAAATTTTTGAGTCTAATAAATTTGTAATTAAATAACTACACGTCGCAGCACGCTGAAAACAACGCGGTTATGCTTATATAGCTTTAATCTATTATATAGATCGAAAAAATTTTGAAAATCGAACAACTTTAGAAAAAGTTAAAAATTTTGTATGGAGTAATAAGTCAAATATGTAAATAAAGCCAAAAATGAAAGTAAATAAGATTATGTATGTATTCTTACGCGTTAATATTACTGAAACTACCAATAAGAACCTTTGAAAAGCGCAAGAACGTCTGTATTTCAGTTTTCAGATGTCAAATTCGTTGATTTTCTTAGAAAAACGCACCGCTTAGGAAGCCTCGGTTTAGGTATTTTATGCAAATTTTGCAGAGGAAAGGGCGAATTACTACCCTTGATGACGTCGCAGGGGTGCGTGAGTGGTGTCCTGGGATAGGTCTCGCGGAGCCGGATCGAATGGCGATGAAAGAACACCAGGTGTCGGAACAAATTTTTTCAGGAACACTGAAAAACTGAAATTATGTTAAATTTTTGAGTCTAATAAATTTGTAATTAAATAACTACACGTCGCAGCACGCTGAAAACAACGCGGTTATGCTTATATAGCTTTAATCTATTATATAGATCGAAAAAATTTTGAAAATCGAACAACTTTAGAAAAAGTTAAAAATTTTGTATGGAGTAATAAGTCAAATATGTAAATAAAGCCAAAAATGAAAGTAAATAAGATTATGTATGTATTCTTACGCGTTAATATTACTGAAACTACCAATAAGAACCTTTGAAAAGCGCAAGAACGTCTGTATTTCAGTTTTCAGATGTCAAATTCGTTGATTTTCTTAGAAAAACGCACCGCTTAGGAAGCCTCGGTTTAGGTATTTTATGCAAATTTTGCAGAGGAAAGGGCGAATTACTACCCTTGATGACGTCGCAGGGGTGCGTGAGTGGTGTCCTGGGATAGGTCTCGCGGAGCCGGATCGAATGGCGATGAAAGAACACCAGGTGTCGGAACAAATTTTTTCAGGAACACTGAAAAACTGAAATTATGTTAAATTTTTGAGTCTAATAAATTTGTAATTAAATAACTACACGTCGCAGCACGCTGAAAACAACGCGGTTATGCTTATATAGCTTTAATCTATTATATAGATCGAAAAAATTTTGAAAATCGAACAACTTTAGAAAAAGTTAAAAATTTTGTATGGAGTAATAAGTCAAATATGTAAATAAAGCCAAAAATGAAAGTAAATAAGATTATGTATGTATTCTTACGCGTTAATATTACTGAAACTACCAATAAGAACCTTTGAAAAGCGCAAGAACGTCTGTATTTCAGTTTTCAGATGTCAAATTCGTTGATTTTCTTAGAAAAACGCACCGCTTAGGAAGCCTCGGTTTAGGTATTTTATGCAAATTTTGCAGAGGAAAGGGCGAATTACTACCCTTGATGACGTCGCAGGGGTGCGTGAGTGGTGTCCTGGGATAGGTCTCGCGGAGCCGGATCGAATGGCGATGAAAGAACACCAGGTGTCGGAACAAATTTTTTCAGGAACACTGAAAAACTGAAATTATGTTAAATTTTTGAGTCTAATAAATTTGTAATTAAATAACTACACGTCGCAGCACGCTGAAAACAACGCGGTTATGCTTATATAGCTTTAATCTATTATATAGATCGAAAAAATTTTGAAAATCGAACAACTTTAGAAAAAGTTAAAAATTTTGTATGGAGTAATAAGTCAAATATGTAAATAAAGCCAAAAATGAAAGTAAATAAGATTATGTATGTATTCTTACGCGTTAATATTACTGAAACTACCAATAAGAACCTTTGAAAAGCGCAAGAACGTCTGTATTTCAGTTTTCAGATGTCAAATTCGTTGATTTTCTTAGAAAAACGCACCGCTTAGGAAGCCTCGGTTTAGGTATTTTATGCAAATTTTGCAGAGGAAAGGGCGAATTACTACCCTTGATGACGTCGCAGGGGTGCGTGAGTGGTGTCCTGGGATAGGTCTCGCGGAGCCGGATCGAATGGCGATGAAAGAACACCAGGTGTCGGAACAAATTTTTTCAGGAACACTGAAAAACTGAAATTATGTTAAATTTTTGAGTCTAATAAATTTGTAATTAAATAACTACACGTCGCAGCACGCTGAAAACAACGCGGTTATGCTTATATAGCTTTAATCTATTATATAGATCGAAAAAATTTTGAAAATCGAACAACTTTAGAAAAAGTTAAAAATTTTGTATGGAGTAATAAGTCAAATATGTAAATAAAGCCAAAAATGAAAGTAAATAAGATTATGTATGTATTCTTACGCGTTAATATTACTGAAACTACCAATAAGAACCTTTGAAAAGCGCAAGAACGTCTGTATTTCAGTTTTCAGATGTCAAATTCGTTGATTTTCTTAGAAAAACGCACCGCTTAGGAAGCCTCGGTTTAGGTATTTTATGCAAATTTTGCAGAGGAAAGGGCGAATTACTACCCTTGATGACGTCGCAGGGGTGCGTGAGTGGTGTCCTGGGATAGGTCTCGCGGAGCCGGATCGAATGGCGATGAAAGAACACCAGGTGTCGGAACAAATTTTTTCAGGAACACTGAAAAACTGAAATTATGTTAAATTTTTGAGTCTAATAAATTTGTAATTAAATAACTACACGTCGCAGCACGCTGAAAACAACGCGGTTATGCTTATATAGCTTTAATCTATTATATAGATCGAAAAAATTTTGAAAATCGAACAACTTTAGAAAAAGTTAAAAATTTTGTATGGAGTAATAAGTCAAATATGTAAATAAAGCCAAAAATGAAAGTAAATAAGATTATGTATGTATTCTTACGCGTTAATATTACTGAAACTACCAATAAGAACCTTTGAAAAGCGCAAGAACGTCTGTATTTCAGTTTTCAGATGTCAAATTCGTTGATTTTCTTAGAAAAACGCACCGCTTAGGAAGCCTCGGTTTAGGTATTTTATGCAAATTTTGCAGAGGAAAGGGCGAATTACTACCCTTGATGACGTCGCAGGGGTGCGTGAGTGGTGTCCTGGGATAGGTCTCGCGGAGCCGGATCGAATGGCGATGAAAGAACACCAGGTGTCGGAACAAATTTTTTCAGGAACACTGAAAAACTGAAATTATGTTAAATTTTTGAGTCTAATAAATTTGTAATTAAATAACTACACGTCGCAGCACGCTGAAAACAACGCGGTTATGCTTATATAGCTTTAATCTATTATATAGATCGAAAAAATTTTGAAAATCGAACAACTTTAGAAAAAGTTAAAAATTTTGTATGGAGTAATAAGTCAAATATGTAAATAAAGCCAAAAATGAAAGTAAATAAGATTATGTATGTATTCTTACGCGTTAATATTACTGAAACTACCAATAAGAACCTTTGAAAAGCGCAAGAACGTCTGTATTTCAGTTTTCAGATGTCAAATTCGTTCGTTTCGTAATGATAAGCGATTTGAATTAGCCGCGCGGTTACGTAATTCGATTTCGAAATCGACTTTTTTGTTTGTGCCTGAATCTGGCTGAAATTTTCAGGGAAGTTGTGGAAAACTATAAAACTAACTTTAGCGAAGAGAAACTGAATAAAAATGGACTGAAACTGAAGTTATGACTGAAAATAGCGGTTAGGTTAGGTTAGGTTAGGTTAGGTTAGGTTAGGTTAGGTTAGGTTAGGTTAGGTTAGGTTAGGTTAGGTTAGGTTAGGTTAGGTTAGGTTAGGTTAGGTTAGGTTAGGTTAGGTTAGGTTAGGTTAGGTTAGGTTAGGTTAGGTTTTTTTTTTTTTTTTTTTTGAAATAAATGTACAACAAGATTTTTTCAGTTTTAATTGGCCCAATGTTAATGTTTTCCAGGGCAGTTAAGTAATGTTACAGTATATATTTGGAGTGGTCGCTATAGTTTACGTCCTGCACCAAAATATTGAGAAAGTGAAGGTAGAGAAAAGGAATATAATATTAAGAGGATAATGAGCCTATTTGTTTGCGTTGTAAGTAACATAGATAGTCAACCGGGCGGTGCTATTGAAATACACCATCCCAATTTGCCTGAGGCGAAATAGAAGTGTATTGAAATTAATTTATTTCAATAAAATAACAAATCGAGATAAGATACAAATGCAATGAGTAAAATATGTTATAACTAAATGTATGAGTCAAGTAGAGACTATTTGATTCTTAAGAACTACATAAAACTAATAAAACTAAGCAACTATGTTTTTGAGTAATTCTGGTTTTTTTTTTTTTTTTTTTTTTTTTTTTTTTTTTTTTTTTTTTTTTTTTTTTTTTTTTCTGTTGCTTTACATTATAAGATAATTCAAAATACAGTGAAGCAAGTGAGTAAAAGTCAATTCAACTTAGTAATTATGTGATGGCAATGAGTAGCCATAAGAGCAAGGTAAGTTGCTCGAGGTGCAAATCAACTTAGATACTTATACAATATTAAAAACAAAGAATTTAAATTTTTGTTAATAACTTTTTATACATAGTTAATAATTTTATGCAAAGTATGAAAAAGACTTAGCCTATGTATATAGAATGATGTTACAAAATTTCAGAATTTTCTGAAAATTTTTAATTTTAATTATTTAATAACTTTTTCCCTTTGCTGTTTATTATGCGGTAAAATGTGAAAAAGAGTAGAGCTATATGGTGGGAACAATATTTCAAAATTTCAAAATTTCAAAATTTTTATAGTGAAATTTGCTTTGTATGTTAATTTTCAATTTTCAGTTTTATTATAAAACTTACTGCAAGTGGTGCATTGTAGCAGACCACGTTGTCAAATTTCAAATTTTGAAGATTTAATGAATAATATTTTATTAATAGCTTTGCTCTGGAGAGTCGAAGTTAGGATTAAGAGGTGTGAGTAGATGATATCGCAAATAATAAGTGTAAAACTACGTTAATTTATAGTTAATTTTGTGATCAGAGGGAAGGGAATGTTGTCATTAACTTAGTATAGTAAAGTAATTAAATCTAAATTATAGGTTACTTAAGATTATGTGCTCTATGTATAGAGTTAAAACTCGCCAAAGTTATATACATATTAAACAATAATAAAAGATTGGGATGTGAGTATTTCAATTATAAGAATACTCTTAAACAAATACTTGCACAAAAGTAGCTGCCAAGAGTGCAGACAGTAGTGACAAGTATTGTTGAATTAATTCAAACTATGTACAATGATATGTTAGTAAATTAAACGAATTAGAACTAAATGATTATATACAATAAAATAAAACAATACAATAAAAGGCCATGTACAGTTATGTACGATTATGGCTATGCAATTTGAGTAAATAACTAAACTAAACGTAGAAATTACAGTATAAGTAGTCTATGTACAGAGGCTGTTAGCTACGAGCCAGATGTAGCATTAAGGTAACAATAAAACAGTGTACAATCATCCAATAACATGGGCTAATATAATTAAAATTAGCCAAAACTATGTTGAGGTAATACTAGTAAAGCAATCAGTGTATTGTAGTTATGCTATTTTGTCAAAATACTAAATAAATCAGCAATGATTAATTGTAGAGATAAGTCAGTTATTATGACAAGACGAGGAGAAAAGGTGTTTATTCATTATGGTTTTAAGATGAGAGAGCTTATTAGTGTCTAAAGGAGTCGAGTTTATAGCAAAATAGAGGTTTAAGTTATCAACAGAGTCTTATCAGAATCTGAAGTAAACTGGGTGCGAAATAGTGTGGAAAGGGATAAGCTATTGCCAAAATAGTAATAAATTATTGAGTTGTACACTAATAATACTAGATTAGCAGTGTTAGAAATTAAAATTTGATTAGTATAAAAAAGTTGAAATTGAAATCGAATTACGTAAATAATAGCCTAGACTGCGACATCTAGTGCCAGGCGGCGGTACTGAGGCCGCGAGGTTCATGGTGATTGTGAAACATTAATTTAGATTAAAGGTTTTATTCATTACGAATTAATTTGGTTAGGTGTTACAGGTATTACAGGTAGGTAGAAGAACAGATTAAGTACGAGGATCAGGTAAGTAATTAATAATAACACAATGAGCATTATTGGCAAGTTCGTGTTGAATTGTATGTCGTAAATGTGGTCGTGTTAGGTGATTAATTAAGTAGTATTAACTAGAGTGTGCTCGAGAATGGTTAAAAGATTAAGGATTAGATATAAATGATATTTACAAGGATAGAGAAGTAATGGCTAAATTTACTTAAATAATTATGGTATATACAGTCGACCTCTGGTGAGAGATTGAGTGACTAGCGCCGCAAGGTTCTTGGCTGCCCGAGCAAGCGCGCTGAGACTCGAGAACGAGTTTGCCACAATGCTCAAAGTGGCGCTATGTGCGTCTGTGTATTATGTCGCATCGAAACCGGATGCAGCGTGGTATGTATGTGATTAACTTAACTTAGCCCATGATAAGTGATTAATTAATAAGATATGTATTAGTGTTGAATGATATATATATTTACAATGTGAATAATCAAAAATTATGTCGTGTGTATGTTGATTGTGTCCGCGAGTGTGGCGGCCTCTGTTAAAGAGTGGCAAAACTGTATGTGTAGAAGGCGATGTGATGAGTGTTGTGTAATGTGAGCGCTAGAGGCGCTAAATCCGCGACGTAAGTTTGTGGTGTGAAAAGATGGCGCTGCGAGCGTGAGTATGAGCGCGTAATAATTAGTGTGTAGTGTCTATTTGTAGGTGAGTTGAGCGAAGAAAAGTGTATTAGTGAGTAATTAAAAGATAACTGATGTGAGTATGTGCTATATTTAACGTAAAAGTGTTACGGTTGCGCGTGAGAGGTGTCTTAGTATCGGTGTTCATTAGAAGGCTAGTAAGTATAGTTTACGGAATTTCCGCTAGGGGCATTGGGTTCGCATAGTGGTATTAAGTTGATGTTACTCTTTTAATAGTGTGCGATTGTGTAGTAGGTTATTATGTGGCTTAATGAATTGATAGATATGGTTGTTGATTAATAATATGTATCCTTAGTACTTGATGTGTGTATCTAACTATTAGTGTGTACGAAACTAGTGACATCTATGTGAAAACTGTTAAGGTGTGGTGTACAATGTATTAAAGTGTAAAGTGCGTTAAACGAGCGCTAGAGGCAGTAAATCCGCAGGGACGAGTAGTTATGATTAGTGTGGTCAGATGGCGCTACCAACGAGAGATTAGATGTTTAGTAATTATTGAAAATGATGTTAATTATGTGAATTAGGATTTGAGAGTTAAGGATAAGTACAGTAGAAGGTTGCCGAGTGTTTATATGTTTTATATAGGTAGGTGTATCGACGTTCAGAGAATGGATGGGTGCGGCATCTGTGTAGAAGCTAGTTAGGTAGTGTGGTGAGCGTGTGATTTTACTAGCCGCTAGAGGCGCTAAATTCGCAGTGGGATGGTGAAGTGTCGAGTATTAAAGTGTGTGATTATGTAAAAGGTGATGGCTTATTAACTATTGAGTTGATAGAAATATAGTGTGATTATGTATAGTGTGTAATAAGCGTGATGTGTAATGTTTGTATGTGTATTGGTGTGTGCATATCTAGTGACATCTGTGTGAAGCGTCAGTGAAACTGAAGCTATTGGGTTGTGCTATGAGGTGTAAAAGCGTGCTTGTGACGTGCTAAGTGTGAACTACGTTGTGTAAAGTTTTGTACGGCGAGTGGTGTGTTGAAAGTGGTATAGGTGGCGTGTGAGGAGTCGTCGAGTAAATGAATGGGACAAATAGGTGTAAAATACGGAATGAGGGCTTAATGTTGTGTGGAGTGTATTGAGTAAACTATGAAATAGATGTTGTGAATGTGTTTACAATATTATGATTATGTGGAGGTGTAGATGGAGAGTATAATTAGCGATTTGTGTGAGTAGTGAATGCAAAGCGTCAGTCGTTGGGCTGTAAAAGCGTCATAAAGGTGATGTTTGTATGTATGAGGTTAGAGAGGTAGTTGTTTGGTAAAATGTGACAGTAATGTTAAAAGATAGATTATTGACTAATAGAGTAAGGTATGAGGTAGGTAATAGACAGAGATTCGAGTTTTTTCTAATTTTTAAGGGTGTTATTACGCTGACGTTCCGTGAATTTGAGGTGTAAATTTAAGGACGCAGGGGTGTTTAAAATAGGAGAATGGGGTGTCAAATGAAAGGTATTGACCTGAAGGCTTACTATTGTGAGTTTCATAATCATAAGTCTTGTGAATCGTGAGTAATGAGGAAAAGTATGTTTACAACTAAAAGGCCCGTTTGCCGGTAAATGAGAGACATATTGGCATAAGTATTATATAGAAGTGGTTACTTAGACAAAGGTGAACAATAATGTGATGATTTTAAGTGATAAAATACGGTATTTCAGTAATAATGAGTGGGCGGGGCTTGGGGCGTGGCTTATTTGTATGAAGCAAATCGAGGTGATGAAAAGTGAGTAAAAACGCATGGAAATTAGTGTGTGAGGTATGAAAACAGTGTG
This sequence comes from Anania hortulata, assembly GCA_963576865.1. Classification (NCBI taxonomy): domain Eukaryota; kingdom Metazoa; phylum Arthropoda; class Insecta; order Lepidoptera; family Crambidae; genus Anania; species Anania hortulata. The sequence continues at coordinate 20,783,724 of OY756400.1, forward strand.
CAAAACATCCGTGAACATGTTAATGAATAGAGATTTAAAGTAGATATACTAGAAGTTAGTTAAAACTCGATTTTTCTATGTCACGTGGTATAATGATAAGGACTGGCTAGTGTTGGGATGTAGTCGAAATGAGTGTCGACATGTGGCACAAAAGTGTCAAGAGTGAGCGTTTGGTGGGGGCAGATAAAATATAAGAGTATAAATAAAATATTTAAATGTTTACTTATAGGTTATTATAAAGTTGTGTAGTGTATGTATGTGGACGTAAACAAGTAGATGAGAATGATTATGTGTTGGTGGTGCAATGTTAATAATGTTATAACTAATAGATACAGTGAATTTGAATGTGTTTATATGTAGTATGAGTATTGTAGGCGATTAATTAATTAAATTATGTTTAGATATTTAAATAACAGTTGTAATGTGAATGTTTTAATTAAGTGAGTTTTCAATTATTTTATATATTAAGTGTGTATAATGATTGTTAGAATGTGTTAGAATGTGTATAGATGTGAAGTGAAAATTGTATGTTGTCATCCATTACTCCTATAGGGAGCGCCCCCTAAGTGGGGCGTCCGATATGGGTCAGCACTAGCACGAAAGTCGAGTCAGTCACCGCACTATTACCGCGAGAACAATGGATACGATGATAGTGAGGGGACAGAGTCGATAGTGCACAAAGTGTCAAGGGTGAGCGGATTTATGTATGTATGTAAATGATGAGATGTTATGAGTGTAAAAAGTGTCAAGGGTGAGTGTTGTGTAGTGAAAGTGTATGTGTGATGATAAGTGTAATGTGTGTGATGTGTAAAATAAAAGATGAATTTATTAATTAATTACCGTAGTCGGTCCGGGCGCGGGTGCGCTCGGTCATAATGATGTGCAGCGGGCAGTTTTGTGAGGTGGCTGAGTGGCTGGCGGGCTTACCAGCTTTGGCGCAGTTGTGGCATTTCACTACGTTCTTGTTGTTTTTATCTGGACAGTCTATAAATGAGTGTTCTGTGGATGCGCAGTGTGAGCAAGCTTCGGTTTCGGTGCGACATTTGGAGCGTAGGTGTCCATACTGCAGGCAGCGGTGGCATTGGAGTAAGGGGCAATAGTCGCTAGCGGATACCCGTTGGTGGTCTATGTTAACACGTCCTAGTTTAGTCATTACCTCCCATATGGGAGGTGTGACCATGAGTATGGCGTTGTATAGGCTAGGGTTGCGACGGTTGTTTTTCGTGAATTTCACGGTGATGTCAGTATCAGCTTTGAAGGCTTTGGTGATTGTGGGGTTCTGGCCGAGTAGAATGTCGGCGAGCTCGTCTTTGTTGGTGTCGCGTGCGATGCCCTTAAGGATCACCATAGGCTGTAACTTGTTCAGCTTTTTCGCTGTAAGGGCAGAATTGGAGGCGAGGCGTTCCGCGGTTTCGTCCCGCTGCTCGAGTGTGTCGAATTCTACCCTTAGGCGGTTGTTATGAATGGTTTGAATGCGGGCGGGTGCGAAAGTGGATGTTTTAAATGAGATATTGTCTTTCCAAATTTTATTTATTTCATCTTTAGTGGCAGGGGGGTCCCCTGTCTTGGTCACAACGAGAATGTGTCCGCCTTGGGGCTTAGGTGGGGTGGGGCGAGCGGTGGCCTCAGCGTAGGTGAGTAAGCCCGGGGCCGCAGAATGCGTGCTAGGTGTGCGCAACGCATTGCGAATTTCAGACCGGACGCAGTCCCTGACGGTCTCCCTGATGGTCTCAGGGCTGGGGGCACTGGCCTTAGCCAGCTCCTCGCGTACCGCCTGCCGCACCTGGTCGATACCAGGGGCCGCGTCCGTGGATGTTTTGGCTGATTTGAAACAGGGCGGTGGTGTGCCCGTGACGTATCGCTTCAGCCCGCCCACATTCTCGTTGATCTCGTCGCGGTACTCCTTTTTCATGCCGCGCCCGCATTGTGCCACACAGTACTTGATGCGGTCAAGCATGCTGAGGGCTCCCTTGAGGAGGGCTCCCTCGTAGTCAAAGGGCTGCTTGGCAGCCGGTTGTGATTGTGGTTGTGGTTGTGTGGTGGCTGTAGAGATGGATGGAGTGGAGTGGTGTTCCCTGCTGATGCTGGGATGTTTGGCTTTAGAGACTGGGCGGTATGCGGGCTTGCCAGCCTTACCAGATCTCGTGGATCTACCAGATCTACCGGATTTAAGGGTGTTATCAGAGGGGGTGGGTGACCCACCATATGGGGAGAGGTAGGCGGTAAGGTCCCCGTAGTCACCATCGTATTCTTCCCCGTCCGACGAAGACATGTTTATGAAATTTAAACGATAAAAGTTCGTAATGATAAGCGATTTGAATTAGCCGCGCGGTTACGTAATTCGATTTCGAAATCGACTTTTTTGTTTGTGCCTGAATCTGGCTGAAATTTTCAGGGAAGTTGTGGAAAACTATAAAACTAACTTTAGCGAAGAGAAACTGAATAAAAATGGACTGAAACTGAAGTTATGACTGAAAATAGCGGTTAGGTTAGGTTAGGTTAGGTTAGGTTAGGTTAGGTTAGGTTAGGTTAGGTTAGGTTAGGTTAGGTTAGGTTAGGTTAGGTTAGGTTAGGTTTTTTTTTTTTTTTTTTTTTTTTTTTTTTTTTTTTTTTGGTAAAGATCAGTTTTGTGGATCTAATTTAAGCGCACAGAGCTCTTGGTTCACTCTGTGGCAAAAATATTGATTATTTTGGAGTTGAAGTGTTTTGTGTGGATGTTTTATTTATTGTAGTCTTTTAGGTGTGTAACTATGTAAGTTACGAAATTGTGAAAGGAGTTGGTGGTAACTTCCTTGCTTGTTATGGCTGTTAGGTTGTATGGGTCAATATCCAGCATTCGGCTGGTGAGAGAGTGGTCAATTCTTTGTTCCTCGAAGCGAGGACAGTCTTGTAGAAGGTGCTTCCAACTTTGCCGGGATGTTCCATCACAAGGGCATTTATCGTCTGATGTAATGTGGAAGCGGGCGAGGTATTCCTTGTGATATCCATGGTTGCATAGGAATTGCGTTAAGGCGAAGACGGGTTTGACAATGCTGAGGTACTTTTGGGCTTCAGTGAATGAAGGCAAAAGGCCCCTTGTATACATGCAAGTGTTAGGATTTTCGTAGAGTGACTGTGCTTCCTGGGAGCATTTCAGTTTGTTGGAGTATTTTATGTGGCTGATTGGAATACTGTTAAAGTCTGGGGCCTTGTGTGCAACAGCGGCTTCCTTTGCCGCTACGTCAGCAGCCTCATTTCCGTCGAATCCGACGTGGGCCTTAACCCACGCGAATTCGACCGTAAGCCCAGCTGCACGGGCTTGATGTAGGCTACGGTGGATGCTGACGGCGAAGCGGTTGTGGCTGTTTGCATTTATGAGCTCGGTCAACCCAGATTTACAGTCAGATAGCACTATACACGGGGAAAGCCTTTTGGAAACGATATGCTCACATGCCCGTTGAAGGGCGAGCATCTCCGCCTGGAAGACCGAGCAGCAATCGTGGAGCTTAAGCTTCACTGTTGCCACTCGATCTCCAGATGGGTTGTAGGTGACGAAAGCGGCGCCGACCTTGCCGTCATGCTTGCTTCCATCTGTGAAAATTCGCCAGGAGTTATCGGCATCCATCTGCGCGAAGTCCGAGGTAGAGGATATTTCCTTGAATTCAATGCCTCTTCGCACAGATGGATGAGGTAGTTCAGATGGTTTGCAGAGTTGCTCCACTGGTAGGTCATGAGGCAGAAAAGAGGAGGTTCCCGAGAGTTTGGATGTTTCTACATCAGCTATGGCGGCGACTTTCGCAGGGAGTGGTGTGAGCTGCGCTAAGGTGATGGACGCAGCTGTGCTCACCGTGCGAAACCCTTGGATGATTTTTATGGCAAAGAGCCTTTGGAGTTGGAGCAGCTTTTTCGTGACGCACTTGTATCTTAGAGCCTTGGACCAGATTCCAGCGCCATACGTTATTATTGGCTCTATGACTTGGAGGTACAGTATCTTTATGTTGTCGGCGTGGACTCCCCAAGTTGGGCGAACGAAAAGGGACAATTTAGCGAAGATGGTTTTTGCTTTTTCGGTGATATAGTTTACGTGTTGTATAAATCGTAGCTTCCTGTCAATGATGAGTCCTAAATATTTTATGTGGTCAACAAATTGCAGTGGCTGAGAGCGCACATGAATGTTGCAAGAAGTAGCTTTGTCTGTGAAGGCGATTACTTGAGTCTTTGCAGGCCCGAATTCCAGCTTCACGCTTTCGCCCCACTCAACGATCTGATTGAGAGCGGTATTAATGTTGGATTCTAGTTGATGAATGTCCTTGTGATGTGCTACAAGGAGGAGATCGTCTGCATACGCCTGTAGACTGCACCCATCCGGCATCGGCGCATATAAAAGCTCATCTAAGATGAGGTTCCACAACATCGGGCCGATGACGGAGCCCTGGATGCAGCCGCGCGTCATGAACTTGCTGACTTTGCAGTCGGCGAAGTTAATAAGGACTTCTCGATCCTCCACGTAGGACAATAAAAGTTGGTACAAGTTTTGGGGGCATTGTGAGTCGCGTAGCCGTTTGAAGATAGCGGGCCACCAGGCGCGGTCGAATGCCGCTTTAATATCAAGGGAGACGGCGATAACCTGGTCTCCCTTGGACTTTGCGGCGTTGACGACATTAAGAGCGCTACTGATAGCATTCACGGTGGAGGTTTGGCTCTTGAAGCCGTATTGCCTTTGGGAACTGGAGTCAGTGGTGTTCAGGTGATGTGTGAGCCGGTTGGCGATTAAGCGCTCTAACAGTTTCCCAAAAACGTTAAGTAGGCCAATTGGCCTGTAGCTGGAGAGATTGGTGTAGTCACTCTTGCCTGGTTTAGGAATTATTTTTGCGACAGCCATTTTCCAGGTCTTAGGGAAGTGTTTTAGGCGCAGGCTGGTGTTCATAATTCCTAGGAGTTCAGAGGGGAACCACTGAGCAACCTGTAGGCATATGTCTGCCGTGAGGTGGTCCAGGCCAGGTGCCCTTTTGTGGTTCATGCCTCGGAGTCCGTCCATTATCTCGTTGAGAGTGAAGGGGGGATCAGTAGGTGTAGAGATCAGTTGTTGCATTTCTGCTCTAAGTGCAGTTTGTTCTGGAGTTGAGTCCGGTGTGTCCGCAGGAAAGAACTGATTTAGCAAGGCTTTGGCAGTGTCAGTGGAGTCCTTTGTAAAGGTGCCGTCATCTAGTTTAAGTGTTGCCGGAGCTAGAGTCATAGGGCGAGTCTTAATGAGTCGGTTGGTGACGGACCAGACGTCCTCTTTCTTTTGCCGGCCACAGAACTCTTTAAAGTGTTCTGTGGAGGCTGCGCAGAAGGCATCAGAGTATGCACGTCTGGCCCTGTCACGTTCCGCTATTAGTTCTTCTAGAGGTTGCTTGCGACGTACCGCCTTGCTGAGATCGTGATGGACTTTAATTGCAGCTTTTTTGAGTCTGTCAAGTTCCGCGTTCCACCATGGCGCACGCCGTGGTGGGGCGGTAGATCTTGGCAAGAGTTTGTCACAAGTGCGTTGCGCTGCCTGCGTGAACTTGTCCGTGTATTCGTTAAGGTGGTGGATGTTGAATTCATTAAAATTAGGATTGGTAGGTGTATATTTGGCCATTTCAGTGATAAAGGGGCGTTTGATCTCTTCCCATTTGATGTTGTTGCAGTTATACCGGAAGGTGGTAAGCTTTTTGCCCTGTACTGGTTTAAGAGTGTCCAAGTGTGCCTGGAATCGGATGGCCTCATGTTCACTGGCTTTGCAAACGTCAGCGTCCACCGACCAATCTGAGATGGTAATGTTCCTCGTGTCGCTTACTAGGGTGAGGTCTATAATTGAACTGCGAGGTTGTCCCTGAGTAACAGTGTTGAACGTTGGTGTATTACCGACGTTACAAATTTTTAAGTTGTTTAGGATCGCGAGGTCGTAGACTTGGTTGCCTCTGGGAGTGTTTTTGGTGGATCCCCAGGATGTGTGCCACCCGTTGAAATCCCCGCATACGAGATGCGTGGATCCAGCTGTGGCCCGAAGAAACAATTCGAGTTTTCTCATAACTTGGTTGTCGTCGTTACGGGGCTCTATATAGACTGAGGTTAAATAAAGTTTGTGGCCATTCTTATCTTTTGTCTGCACAATGCAGAGATTAGAGTCTGAATGTTCGGCGATGCCAATAGAGCTGAAGAGATGGTCTTTTACCAGAATACAAGATTTAACAGGAGGATTTGAGACAAATTGATGGGTTGTGTAGCCGGGTATGGGTTTGAGTTTATTTATGTTTGAGGTATAGGGTTCGGTAACGAAAGCGATGTCACAGTCGGTATTGGTTAAATGTAGGGTCAGTTCGTGTAGGGCATTTCTGCTCCTACCTATGTTTACCTGAGTGCAGTAGAAAATAGTTTTGGGTGTACGGATTGATGCTGTGTAGGAACTATGGGCCATAGTTAGTACGTGACATAATTTTTTCAGACATTGATTTTACTCGAGGACACTGGTTGGAAGTTGCACTATGTGAGGTATTAATTTTGGAGTTAGTATTTTTTGAGAACTGGGCGCAATTGTGACAATGGGATTTGTTTGAGTCTTTTTTATACGGGCAGGCTTGGTAGTTGTGGCCGGGGGCGGCGCAATGGGAGCAGATAGCGGTCTCCTGATTGCAGCGCGCCTTGGTGTGCCCAAACTGCAGGCAGTTATAGCACTGCAGTAGGGGCACATAATTCTCAGCGTGAACTCTCTGGTGATCCAGGTTGACCTTGACTGCCTCGGTGATTGTACGCCACACTTGGGGGGCGGCGAGCAGTACTGCATTATATAAGTCCTTATTTTTATTTGCTCTTTTGAATTTAAAGACCAGGTCGTCGGGCTTGGTGACAGCGTTCTTGACGGGCAGATTTTGGCCTTTGATCACCTCTACCAGTTCTTCTGCCGGAATCTCTGATGGTATGCCCTTGATGATGACCATCGGGCTGAGTGCTTTAGAGATTTCGGCTTTCACTTGGGAGTTAGGCTCGTTTATCTTTTTGAGGGTCGCTTCGCGCTGCTCAGCGGAGTCGAATTCCACCCTGAGTTTGTTGTTTGAAACAAACTTAACCGCGGCTGGTGAGAATGTGGTGTCTCTGAAGGAGACCGAGCTCCTCCAGTTTTTAAGTGTCTCAGCCGGGCTAAGGACGTTCCTTTTGGAGGCAACAATCAGGGCAGGTTTGGTTTTTAATAGTGGGGCGGGCTGCTTTGGGGCAGCCTTCTCAGTCCTGACGATTTCCGCAAAAGACCGGTTAGCAGAAGGGCTCGGAGTCGGAGCTTTGGGAATTTTAATTTTGGCTATCTCCTCCCTGATCGTTTGGCGGACCGCCTCGATAGTCGCGGTGTTGTCGACTATGGCCGTTGGAGCGACATTTGGATCAGAGAGTAGCAGCTTTTTGATGTCGTCAATGTTTTGTAGGATGGTGGCCTTGCATGTTCTTTTAATGTTGCCAGCTTCATTGGCGGCGACTTTGATGGCTGCGAGAAGGTCCAGAACCTTGGTGATGGTAGGATTCTGAATAGGTCTGGCAGTCTGTGGCGGTTCCCCAGAGTCGGATGGTGTTGGGGTTCCATAAATGGGTGAGAAGAACCCCCCTTCATCGTCTGAAGCCATTGCGACAGTAAGAAATTTCCGACCAAATCAGTTAAGTCTTGATGGTAAATGCGATAAGGGAGGGTGGGCGGGTAAACTTTTGCGGTTCCCGGCGTCGTAGACGGGCAAACGAGGTGTCTACGGATAGGTGGCGACAAGACGCACCCAACGGCGTGAAAATAATACAGGGTGGTCTTACAAAAATTTTACAGGGGGCGCAAAAATGTGAATTTACTAACTATATTTAACTAAAACAATTCTATAAACTGATATTATTGCGTTGAAGACGACGGCGCTATACTTATATGGCCCTAATAAGTGATACTAACTGAAGAAAAAATTAAAATCGGACCAAAATTGACAGAGTTGAATTTTTTGTATGGAGATTTACTATGAATTTATTAAAACTACGTAAGAGGCTATAACTAAACTAAATGGGATTATTTGACAGCTTTATAGCGTAAATATGACGGAGACTAACGACAGGAAGCGAATGAGTGCCCAAAAGTGTGAGTGTGATGTTTTCTAATAGGTATTTTGAGTTACTTTATATGTGAACAGGGCTTCACCACTATACCTCGGTACTGCGAATTTCGAAAGGAAAACCGGCAAACTTTTGCGGTTCCCGGCGTCGTAGACGGGCAAACGAGGTGTCTACGGATAGGTGGCGACAAGACGCACCCAACGGCGTGAAAATAATACAGGGTGGTCTTACAAAAATTTTACAGGGGGCGCAAAAATGTGAATTTACTAACTATATTTAACTAAAACAATTCTATAAACTGATATTATTGCGTTGAAGACGACGGCGCTATACTTATATGGCCCTAATAAGTGATACTAACTGAAGAAAAAATTAAAATCGGACCAAAATTGACAGAGTTGAATTTTTTGTATGGAGATTTACTATGAATTTATTAAAACTACGTAAGAGGCTATAACTAAACTAAATGGGATTATTTGACAGCTTTATAGCGTAAATATGACGGAGACTAACGACAGGAAGCGAATGAGTGCCCAAAAGTGTGAGTGTGATGTTTTCTAATAGGTATTTTGAGTTACTTTATATGTGAACAGGGCTTCACCACTATACCTCGGTACTGCGAATTTCGAAAGGAAAACCGGCAAACTTTTGCGGTTCCCGGCGTCGTAGACGGGCAAACGAGGTGTCTACGGATAGGTGGCGACAAGACGCACCCAACGGCGTGAAAATAATACAGGGTGGTCTTACAAAAATTTTACAGGGGGCGCAAAAATGTGAATTTACTAACTATATTTAACTAAAACAATTCTATAAACTGATATTATTGCGTTGAAGACGACGGCGCTATACTTATATGGCCCTAATAAGTGATACTAACTGAAGAAAAAATTAAAATCGGACCAAAATTGACAGAGTTGAATTTTTTGTATGGAGATTTACTATGAATTTATTAAAACTACGTAAGAGGCTATAACTAAACTAAATGGGATTATTTGACAGCTTTATAGCGTAAATATGACGGAGACTAACGACAGGAAGCGAATGAGTGCCCAAAAGTGTGAGTGTGATGTTTTCTAATAGGTATTTTGAGTTACTTTATATGTGAACAGGGCTTCACCACTATACCTCGGTACTGCGAATTTCGAAAGGAAAACCGGCAAACTTTTGCGGTTCCCGGCGTCGTAGACGGGCAAACGAGGTGTCTACGGATAGGTGGCGACAAGACGCACCCAACGGCGTGAAAATAATACAGGGTGGTCTTACAAAAATTTTACAGGGGGCGCAAAAATGTGAATTTACTAACTATATTTAACTAAAACAATTCTATAAACTGATATTATTGCGTTGAAGACGACGGCGCTATACTTATATGGCCCTAATAAGTGATACTAACTGAAGAAAAAATTAAAATCGGACCAAAATTGACAGAGTTGAATTTTTTGTATGGAGATTTACTATGAATTTATTAAAACTACGTAAGAGGCTATAACTAAACTAAATGGGATTATTTGACAGCTTTATAGCGTAAATATGACGGAGACTAACGACAGGAAGCGAATGAGTGCCCAAAAGTGTGAGTGTGATGTTTTCTAATAGGTATTTTGAGTTACTTTATATGTGAACAGGGCTTCACCACTATACCTCGGTACTGCGAATTTCGAAAGGAAAACCGGCAAACTTTTGCGGTTCCCGGCGTCGTAGACGGGCAAACGAGGTGTCTACGGATAGGTGGCGACAAGACGCACCCAACGGCGTGAAAATAATACAGGGTGGTCTTACAAAAATTTTACAGGGGGCGCAAAAATGTGAATTTACTAACTATATTTAACTAAAACAATTCTATAAACTGATATTATTGCGTTGAAGACGACGGCGCTATACTTATATGGCCCTAATAAGTGATACTAACTGAAGAAAAAATTAAAATCGGACCAAAATTGACAGAGTTGAATTTTTTGTATGGAGATTTACTATGAATTTATTAAAACTACGTAAGAGGCTATAACTAAACTAAATGGGATTATTTGACAGCTTTATAGCGTAAATATGACGGAGACTAACGACAGGAAGCGAATGAGTGCCCAAAAGTGTGAGTGTGATGTTTTCTAATAGGTATTTTGAGTTACTTTATATGTGAACAGGGCTTCACCACTATACCTCGGTACTGCGAATTTCGAAAGGAAAACCGGCAAACTTTTGCGGTTCCCGGCGTCGTAGACGGGCAAACGAGGTGTCTACGGATAGGTGGCGACAAGACGCACCCAACGGCGTGAAAATAATACAGGGTGGTCTTACAAAAATTTTACAGGGGGCGCAAAAATGTGAATTTACTAACTATATTTAACTAAAACAATTCTATAAACTGATATTATTGCGTTGAAGACGACGGCGCTATACTTATATGGCCCTAATAAGTGATACTAACTGAAGAAAAAATTAAAATCGGACCAAAATTGACAGAGTTGAATTTTTTGTATGGAGATTTACTATGAATTTATTAAAACTACGTAAGAGGCTATAACTAAACTAAATGGGATTATTTGACAGCTTTATAGCGTAAATATGACGGAGACTAACGACAGGAAGCGAATGAGTGCCCAAAAGTGTGAGTGTGATGTTTTCTAATAGGTATTTTGAGTTACTTTATATGTGAACAGGGCTTCACCACTATACCTCGGTACTGCGAATTTCGAAAGGAAAACCGGCAAACTTTTGCGGTTCCCGGCGTCGTAGACGGGCAAACGAGGTGTCTACGGATAGGTGGCGACAAGACGCACCCAACGGCGTGAAAATAATACAGGGTGGTCTTACAAAAATTTTACAGGGGGCGCAAAAATGTGAATTTACTAACTATATTTAACTAAAACAATTCTATAAACTGATATTATTGCGTTGAAGACGACGGCGCTATACTTATATGGCCCTAATAAGTGATACTAACTGAAGAAAAAATTAAAATCGGACCAAAATTGACAGAGTTGAATTTTTTGTATGGAGATTTACTATGAATTTATTAAAACTACGTAAGAGGCTATAACTAAACTAAATGGGATTATTTGACAGCTTTATAGCGTAAATATGACGGAGACTAACGACAGGAAGCGAATGAGTGCCCAAAAGTGTGAGTGTGATGTTTTCTAATAGGTATTTTGAGTTACTTTATATGTGAACAGGGCTTCACCACTATACCTCGGTACTGCGAATTTCGAAAGGAAAACCGGCAAACTTTTGCGGTTCCCGGCGTCGTAGACGGGCAAACGAGGTGTCTACGGATAGGTGGCGACAAGACGCACCCAACGGCGTGAAAATAATACAGGGTGGTCTTACAAAAATTTTACAGGGGGCGCAAAAATGTGAATTTACTAACTATATTTAACTAAAACAATTCTATAAACTGATATTATTGCGTTGAAGACGACGGCGCTATACTTATATGGCCCTAATAAGTGATACTAACTGAAGAAAAAATTAAAATCGGACCAAAATTGACAGAGTTGAATTTTTTGTATGGAGATTTACTATGAATTTATTAAAACTACGTAAGAGGCTATAACTAAACTAAATGGGATTATTTGACAGCTTTATAGCGTAAATATGACGGAGACTAACGACAGGAAGCGAATGAGTGCCCAAAAGTGTGAGTGTGATGTTTTCTAATAGGTATTTTGAGTTACTTTATATGTGAACAGGGCTTCACCACTATACCTCGGTACTGCGAATTTCGAAAGGAAAACCGGCAAACTTTTGCGGTTCCCGGCGTCGTAGACGGGCAAACGAGGTGTCTACGGATAGGTGGCGACAAGACGCACCCAACGGCGTGAAAATAATACAGGGTGGTCTTACAAAAATTTTACAGGGGGCGCAAAAATGTGAATTTACTAACTATATTTAACTAAAACAATTCTATAAACTGATATTATTGCGTTGAAGACGACGGCGCTATACTTATATGGCCCTAATAAGTGATACTAACTGAAGAAAAAATTAAAATCGGACCAAAATTGACAGAGTTGAATTTTTTGTATGGAGATTTACTATGAATTTATTAAAACTACGTAAGAGGCTATAACTAAACTAAATGGGATTATTTGACAGCTTTATAGCGTAAATATGACGGAGACTAACGACAGGAAGCGAATGAGTGCCCAAAAGTGTGAGTGTGATGTTTTCTAATAGGTATTTTGAGTTGGTTAGGTTAGGTTAGGTTAGGTTAGGTTAGGTTAGGTTAGGTTAGGTTAGGTTGGGTTATGCAGCGGAGTCAGGGTTATGCAGCGGAGTCACCTCCTAGAGCGACGGGGTGTTATTGGTTACATCCGGTTACGATCGGATGTAAGAAATAGCATCCTGTCCTGGTGCATCCCGGGCAACGGCGGTTAGCAATTTCCTTCGGGGATTGGTAGCCGACGGCTAAACTCTGCCAGTGTCGCTCCTTGCACCGCTATGTTAAACATAGCGGTGCAAGGATGTGGCACAAAGCACACCGTAATCTGCCCTTTTCAGGGCGGACCGGGGGTCCAGTTTAGCTGGGCCGCGAGGCGGAAGCCTCTCTAAAAACTACCACGCGCGGCAGTGCCCGTCTATAGTCAGCCGCCGCTGACTGGCGGGTCGCCGGGCAAACCGTTACCCCAATTGAGGGGCCGGGGGCCGTCGGGGCATCTGTCCGGGCTGCGAGGAAGGACTACCTCAATAAAAAACCCATGTATACCGTAACCCGCCCTCACGGGCGGAGCGGGGGCCTTACGGGGCCGCGAGGGGCGAACCTCTATAAAAAACTGTAAAACCGAGCCGCTGTGGACGCTGGCGGCCCGGGCCTCCTCAGGGGGTGGACACGCAGGCGGTGTTCCGAACAGCTAGGCGCCAAACTCGAGGGGGGGCAGCTGCGCCCGCAAGCAGCCCAAATATGATGTCTAGTTCTAAAAATACTGTAAAACTACCCCAGGTTGGTAAAGCTGGCACAACAAAAAAACAGCCAATCCAACCCCCGGCTTCGGCCGCGGGCAGGTTTCCCACGGAACAATGTTCCGCGTATCTGGGGGGGAGGCCGAGCCAGACAAAGTCTTTGGACGAGGGGAGAACGGGGGGGAAAGTAGGAGAAGGTGGGAGCTCCTTTGACGATCGCCTTAGAGGCATGTTCGGGGGCCCACCGAAGAAGCAGGGGACTGCTCCTTCGCAGTCAGATGCAAGCACCAGTGCCGTCACCTCTGGCAGTGCTTCCACTGAACGTCTGGCAAAAGCGAAGAGTAGTGAGAAGGATGGGAACGTAAAACTTGCGTTCCCCACAGGGAAAAACGCCAAGCCTATGAAGGCGGCTGTGAGCACTAGTGCCGGTCCATCCGGCGCTGCTCCTTCTGCCCGATCTGGCACAGGCGACCGGACTGACACCGACGTTGAGAGTGGAGACGACTCCGCAGATAGCTATTCCCGGGCGGGCGACAAGCGCCGACTCCCTGGGGAATATCGCGAGCCGAATCCCTCCATCGTTTACTCGGACGAGGACGAGGAAGAGAGCGATACTTCTGCACAAAAAGTGCCGAAGTTGGGCCACGGCCGGAGAGGTCGCCCTCTCACCCACGGACGACATGCGGGCCAAGCCCGCAATACACAAGACGAGACGGAAGCTGCCGGCCCTCCTTGTACCGACCTGGAGGGGAAACTCCGCTACGCTGAATCAGCGTGTGCTGGACTTTCCAGGTCTCCAATAGCTGGACCCAGCTTCATGAATGCCGAGGCCCCTGAGGAACCGGATATACTGGAGGATATGGGATCCGTTCAGGATGTACACCGAAGCTTCTCCCCGGCACCCTCGGACTGTGGCACACTCGTTCCGGATGTGCCATATGCAAAACCGACGAGCGCCGATCGGCCTGACCTTAGCTCGGATATCTACGCACGCATCACAGCGGAGTGCGATAAGATTTTAAAGGTGAAGGAACGCTCCAAAAACCTTAAAGGAACGTTCCAGAAAGCCCTAAAGGAGGCTGCGGCTGCAATTCGCGGAGAGGCGTGGAGTCTCGTAGGGAGATCCCGCTCCAAGGAAAGCTATTACCTGGAGCTGGAGGTCGCCTCCCTGCGCGATGAAATCGCCGCCGTAAAACGCCGAGAGGAAGAGTCTCGCAAGCGAGAAGAAAACGCCCGCAAGGAGATCTCTAGGCTCCGCGAACAATGCGGTGAGCTTGGAGGCGCTGTGAAGTTCCTCAAGCAGGCAATAAAAGATGCCTACAAGGATAGGAACGAGAGAGCTCCCTACTTCCACGACAGCGATGTGGAGTCAGAGTGGGCCCCTCAAGATGCGGCGGTAGACCCCATGCCGATGGAGACAATCCATGAAGAGGCTCCTCGTCCTCCTAGCGCCGCCCGCGTTCGCCCGGCTGAGGCAGACCTAGCGGATGTTGTTGCCCGCGAGGTTCTGTCACAGGTTGGGCGGATGCTCGACGCTCGATTCGAGGACCTCGAGGACCGCCTTCCTCCAAGGCGACCGATACGACCTCCGCTCAACGCAGATGCTCAGCGTCCTGCTGTGGCCCAGGCCGCTGCAACAGCGGAGACCGGACCCAAACGCAAGAGAGCGAGGAAGAAAAGGACAGGGAATGCCCCGCCAAGGGATCCTGACCCAGTCCCAGCCACCTCAACATCACAGGCTGCCCCGACCAGATCCAGTTGGACAGAGGTCGTGAAGAGGGGCAAGAAGAAGTCGAAGAAACAGGGTACGGGCCAGAGTTCCAACGCTCCGGCCCAAGCCACCACTTCTTCGAACCCGGTAAGATCGGCCCGGCCTACTGCCACGTCCAGCAGTAAAAAGCCACCGCCGAAGCAAGGGAACCCCTCCCGACTACGAGCCCCGCGTTCAGCTGCGGTGGTCTTGGAAATGCGGCAGGAGGGCATTGCTGCAGGCCTGAGTCTGCATCACTTCCTTCAGGAAGCCAAGGCGCGTATCAGTGTGTGGGACCTCGGAATAGGTGGCCGCGTCAGATTTAAGACGTCCGTCCCTACCGGGAACGCAATTTTGGAGGTAGATGCCCTGGCGGGGCAGAGCGTGGACGAAGCGAATGAAAAGGCGGACGCTTTCGCCTTGAAGCTCGCTGAGATCTACCCGCCAGGGATGATCAAAATCTCAAGACCCGTCAAGTCGACTGACATCAGGCTGACGGGTCTTGACACGTCGGCCACAGCCGAGGAAATCGTTGAGGCGGTAGCTAAGGCTGGAGGGTGCAACGCGGCTAACCTTAAAGTTGGCCAAATTCACAGGAGCGGAACAAGCGGCGCAGTCATCGTGCGCTGCCCTGTTATGACAGCCAAAAAACTGGCTAACAGCCGGTTTTCTGTAGGCTGGGTCTCGGTCAGAGCTGTCCTGCTCAAGCCAAGGCCCCTGCGCTGTTCTCGGTGCCTGGGAGAGGGCCACGCCAGAACAAGGTGTATCGCGGTCGAAGATCGTAGCGACACTTGCCTTCGTTGTGGCGATACAGGCCATAAGTCTACCGGCTGCACGAACACAGTCCGCTGCATACTGTGTGCGACGGTAGGCAAAAACGACAAGCATCGACTGGGGACACGTGACTGCCCACAGCCGAAAAAACGGGAAAAAACACAGCCCCCGGTAGAAGCCCCTAGACCGCGAGAACGCGAGAGGGACTCCCGGGAGATAGAAGTGATCCGGGATCGGTCGCGAGATCGAAGCCCGATTCTCTTCGGTAGTAGACCAGGAGGTACGGACGCGGGGGCGTCCGTAGCCTCCAGCTGATTGGTCTGAGTCGGTGCGCGCGGTGTACCCGCGCGCCACTCTGAAGAGGCACGGGCAGAGTAAACTGCCTAAGAGCGGGCTGAGTTGCAGCAAAGCGCTACGAACGGTGCAAGTGACGGAATCCTATATGGAACTACCCTTGGCCGTTTCGTAAGTACGCGCGAGAGGTACACGGAGGGTGGGTTTAGTGGGTATGGCCCGTTAAATAGGGCGAGTCCCACACAGCCCTGCGGTAGCTCCCCCGAGCTGCCGTAGGCAGTGCGTAAACGCATTCCCCCCTGCCAAAAAAAAAAAAAAAAAAAAAAAAAAAAAAAAAAAAAAAAAAAAAAAAAAAAGGTTAGGTTAGGTTAGGTTAGGTTAGGTTAGGTTAGGTTAGGTTAGGTTAGGTTAGGTTAGGTTAGGTTAGGTTAGGTTAGGTTAGGTTAGGTTAGGTTAGGTTAGGTTTTTTTTTTTTTTTTTTTTTTTTTTTTTTTTTTTAATGAATGATAGAGCTACGTAGTGCTCCCCGTGCTATTGAGTTACTCCAGGGAGTCTACTGACTTTATTATTCAGTGGCGGTTATTTTCCGCCTCTCTCCTTGCAGAACTCTTACATTCCGCTATTCTTTTGTGGGCTTATTTGGCACTCTCGTTGGGGTCCTTTGTGGGGTACCCGGAAATCGCAGTGTGACTGCTTTCGTTGTGGGGGTTGCAGGCTGTTGTGAACGATCTTTCGATTCGTTAACTTGCTGCTTCCGCCCTTCCGTTGGGCCCGAGCGCGTGGGCGCAGCAGGGGCTTCGGGTGGTCTTCCTCGCCTGCGAATATTGGACCGGGTGCAGTTTCCCGTTCCCAGTCTGTGATCCGCTGGGCGGTCGGCCTTGGTGCATATAACACAGTTTGGCGCGGCTGTACAAGTTTTGGCTCTATGGCCGGGCACTCCACAGCGCATGCAGGTGTTGCTGTGGTCCTCCTTGGACTTACAGAGAGCCCGGCCATGCCCTGTTCCGAGGCAGCGGAAACATCTCAGGGGTCTCGGCTTCAGCAGTGTGACTTTAGCCGAGACCCAGCCGATCCTAATGCGTTTGGCTGTTACAAGCGCTTTGGCAGTCGCGATTGGGACGGTAACGACGGTGGAACCGCCGCCCCGATTGTTAAGCCCAATACGTCCCACTTTGATGTGGGCTGACGTGCAACCGCCAATTTTGGATACGGCTGCTGCGACCTCATCGGCGGTCGTATTTTCCTCAAGGCCTGAAAGCCGGATGTCGGCTGTTTTATCAGGCCGAGTAATCTTAACAACCCCGGGTGGAAGAACCGTTTGAAGTGCAGTAGCGAAGGCGTCGGCCTTCGTGTTCGCTTCGCTCAGTTCCCCGCCCTTGAGAGCCGCGACTTCGATGATGCGGTTCCCAGTGGCTAGGGACGGCCTGATGTTTATTCGGTCCTCCACACCGAGATCTGCAGGGTCTAATTTGGCTTTGGCATCCTTTAGCAGGTCCGATATGTTAAAGCCCTGTGCCTTACCCTCAGAGGTAAGTTCAAGAACTACGGCTGCCGTTTTTGGCACTCGTAGTCTAGTCTTCCTCTTCTTTGTGGGTGCCGCGATCTTATCGGGCATAACTGTTTTTACCGGTTGTGCGGTCTTTTTGGGTTGTTGAGGTTGCGCAGTCTGGGGTTGGGCAGACTTACCCTTTCCTTTTCCGCGCTTACCCCTTTTAGCTACCTCCACCCAGATGTTGGCAGGTGAAGGTGCCGCTATGCCGGACGAGGCAGGTGGCTGTAAGATGGAGTCAGGCGATTGAGTGGGTCTTTTCTGCGTCTTCTTTCTTTTACCCTTGCGAGGGGCCAGAGCGTTGCTGGGGCCGGCCATGGGATCCGGCTCGGCAAGTGTGCAGCTCTTGGCAACCTGGTCTTGAGAGCGAGTGCGAGCATTTGGGGCTGGAAGAAGACGGTCCTCCAAACCTGCAAGCCTGGCATCCATCTTTTCGCCAACCTGGCGTATAATTGCGCTAGCTAGGGCCTCTAGCCGGGCATCATCAATATTGGCGGGCTGAGCCGCTACAGTCTGCTCAGAAGCGTTGTCGCAGGTTTGAGTTCCGAGGGAGGTGGTTTCTACCAGGAAGCCGGCTTCGTGCGCGGGCTGATCGAGTAAAGCCACGCGCAAAGAAGCCAACTCTCGGGAGAGCTTGTTGTTGTCGGCTCTTAATTTCTCCACCTCGGCCTCGAGCCTGTCCTCGTTCTTATTACGCATGTCCATCACCTGAGTATAGGTGACGGACTTTCGTTCAAGTTCAACGACTCGAGTACGGAGGGTCTGTACTTCCGACTCAAGCCGCTGTCGGTCACTGGTTGTGAGGGTGCAGGGATCTTCTTGACCCTTTAAATGCAGCAGCTTCTCAACAAAGCCACTGATGTCGCTGGCTGCGTATCTAATGCAGTCGTACTGCTCCATCGACACGGCCTTCGGTAGTTCGTCGGTGACGTCAATGATCCTTTGCGTCTCGACGTGAATCGCGGACGCAAGGTCAGTCGCAGAAGTGTATGGCGCAATCTGCGACGTTGTCTCAGGCGATTTCCGTGGGGAAGCATCATCGGGGCCCTTCTCCGATGTTTTGGAGGTACCGGGCTTTGGTTCGGATGATGCAGCGGCAGCCTTCTTCTTGGCCTTTTTCTTTTGACTCTTGGTCAGTCTCTTAGAGTCAGGCTTGTCGTCTCTTTCCGGGGTTTTCGCGCGGGTGACATTACGCGAGCGTAGGCTGTACCCAGATTGCTGGATAGCAGTGTCCAGCTGCTGGTCGAGGTGTTCGAATAGGGAGTTAGGGTCGTCAAAAGCACAATCGAACGACCGAAATTCTTCTCCGCTATCGTACTCGTCATCGTCGCTGATGAGCGCGACGTTTTCCTCCGGCATAACTGCAGATGTTGTTGCAGTGGGAGCAGCAGTCAATTTTGTACTGCCGAACATTCCTTTGAGCCGGGACCCGAAAGACGGTTGTGGCGTCTTCATCGCGGAACTCCCGCGGTCGTGGGAGTCTTGGCCCTGGTGGACCTCATCCCTTTCTCCTACAAACGCCTCGGACGGGTCCGGTGGCGACCGGTCCAAAGACACAGTGGCGCAAGGTAAACAGGGGCCAACCCCAGATACGACTGGCTTTCCCGCCCTGAAAAGGGCAGGTCCGGATTGTGCGTCGCATCCCGCGACGTTACCGGCCTGGAGAGAATTTTTATCTACACTTACGTCCATGTCTTTCTACGCTGCTTCCGGGCGCAGCTGCCCCGCCTTCACCCTCCATGGTTTTAAAGACTTTCCTGTCGTGACCTTGCGGTCCCCGCCCCCTCTCCATTGAGGGATTACGGGTCGCCCGGTGGGCCCGCTAGTCGCCTTAGGCGCCTATGGGCGGGCGTCACCGCGCTGGTGGGAATTCAGCCGCCCGCACGCTCCGTGCGCACGGACGTTGCCCAGGTAGCACCACGAGGAGGTATCCCACATTGCTCCCGGTTAGGTTAGGTTAGGTTAGGTTAGGTTAGGTTAGGTTAGGTTAGGTTTTTTTTTTTTTTTTTTTTTTTTTTTTTTTTTTGTTTGGAACGTAGTTGGCTACGTGGTGTTCCCTTAAGCTTGCGAATTACTACGGGGAGACCACTGACCAACCAGTTCTGGGCTTAATAAGCCTCTCTCTGGCTAACCAAGTCGCTCATTGGGACAGCTTAGCTGTTGCACTCGTATTTATCGGTTCTGGCCCTTATTTTGAGCGAGAGCGCGAAGGAGTTGTGGAGGGGAACCGAAGTCTCAGTGATCTGCGAATTGGACGCTCTTCAGGTTGAGCAACCTGAATATCCATTTCTTGCTCTCTTTCAACCCGGGAGTCCCGGCGAATTCGCTTTCTGGGTTCCTCTACCGGGGGTTGGGTCTTATTATTGACCGCATCTGGTGGTTTGGTCTTCCACTCAATTTTCGGATTGGGGCAACTTTGTGTCCCAACCCGATGATCTGCCGCTTTTCCTGCTGCTGCGCAAAGGCAGCAGTAGTACGGAGCTGCGCATGTAATGGCCTTGTGGCCGGGTTCGCCGCATCTGATGCATATGTCAGTGCGATCAACTGCAGCTTTGCAGACGGCCCGGCCATGGTTAGCACCTAGACAACGCGAGCAGCGAGGTGCTCGTGGAGGCAAAAGCTGGGTTTTTACAACAACCCAGCCAATTCTCATTTTCTTCTTTTCGGCTATCTTTTTGGCCGCAGGAATAGGGCAACGAACTGCGGCTGAGCCACCAATAAAACTTTGCACAATACGACCTACTCTAACTTCGGCTGGGTTGCAATCACCCTGTGCAGCGACTGCATCAGCCACTTCTTCAGCCGTGATGCCCTCCTCGAGACCCGTCAGCCTTATATAAGCGCTCTTGACAGGCCGCGTCACATTAACTGCACCAGGTGGAAGTCCCAAAATAAGGGCAGCAGCTAATGTGGCAGCTTTCTCGTCTGCCTCGCCGGGCGCGCTATCATCGAGAGCCTTAATTTCAATAATGCGATTTCCTGTCATCCGGGAAGACCTGAGTTTGAGACGATCTTCAAGGCCAGCCTCTTTGAGCCACTTCTCATTGATGACCTTTTTGGCATCCTGTATAATATTGGGCAAGCTTAGTCCTGCGTCCTTGCCCTGAACCGAGAGTTCTAGGACCACCGCAGATGATTTCGGTGGTCGGAGTCTAACTGGCTTTTTCACTTCAACCTTTTTGGTCGAAGGCGTTGTAGCCGATTGAGCAGAGGCAGCTTTCTCTGGTGGCGTAGTGACCGGTGCTAGTCCCTTATTGCGCCTACGTCCGCGTTTCACTACCTCAGTCCAGGTTGTCCCTGGCTGGGTGGCGGTTTCTCTTCGAGCTTTGATTGGGGTGGGTGCCGGTTCAGAGGGAATAGTCCTCTTCCCCACTCCCTTCCCCTTCCGTAGCATGATCGGGACATCACTTGGGCTGCCAGGCTGTTGGAGTTCAGCAGTCTTAGCAAGCTCGCTCCTGTTTATGACTTTATCCCCTGCAAGAGGTCTCGTGGGCGGTACGATCGGTGCTTTAACAGTGTCATTTGCCTTCAGTGGCGGACGGACACTGGGGGCTGGAGGAAGCTCTGCTCTAAATGCCTCCAGCTTAGCATCGATCATGCCGCCTATCTGACGCAGCATGGACGCGGTGAACGCATCGAATGCTGCATCGTCGGATTTGTCGCCTTTGGTATCCGTCTGGACAGAGACTGTTCTGACTGTGCCACACGACTTGTTGAAGGTCTGGTGGGTCGGGTTTATCGCTGAGACACGCAAAGATGTTAGCTCTTGGCAGAGTTTATTGTTATCCGCCAGGAGTTTTGCGATCTGTTCCTCATTTTTGTCCTCGGTGGCGTCTCTCATTGCCATAACTTGTTTGTACGTCACAGCATGCTTTTCAAGTGTGACAACTCGCTCGCGCAAAGTGCGGATTTCCGCCTCAAGTTTAAGGGTATTCGCTGTGCTGGTGGTAGTGCTGATCTCTTTGGGGCTTTTGTATTTTAGCAGCTTGGCTGCAAGCCCAATAATTGAGTCAGCGGCATAGCGAATCTCATCAAACTGTTGAGTCGAAACCTCTTTAGGTAGGTTCTCAGCAACATCCATGATCCGTTGAGCCTCCACATGAATTTCTGACGCGAAGTCCACATCGGTGATGAGTGTCGCGGTGTGGATTTCTGCTGCTGTCATTGGAGATACTGCTGGCATGTCGTCTGCAGGTGTATTGCTCGTGGTAGGTTGGCCAGGCTTGCTGCGTCCCTGACTCCGGGCTGGGGGACCGGCAGCAGTAGAAACCTGCCGGATGCCACCACGGCCCTTATTCAGTTTGGCAACCTTTGCAAGGCCAAACGTGTCCTCATAATCCTCGTCCGAAAGGACGGGTATGTTTTCTTCCATGTACTCTCCGTCACTATCTGAGTCGTTATCGTAGCAGTGACGGTTTTCCAACGCAGAGAAAAAGCTTTCCGGGTCATCAGGCAGCAGGTGGTCGGCCAAAGAGCGCTTGGCGCCTGCCCGAGACAGGTTGCTCGAAATGCTGCACATGCTGAGGGCGGGAGACTCGCAGCGGGACAGAACCGCTGGATCAGTCTCAACCACCTTGGCAGGTGTTGTTGCCGCAGCCTTGCTGCATTCCCCCCTATTCTTCGGTGGTCCGCCGAACATTCGGCCCCTAATGCGGGCTTCAAAAGAAGTCGGCACCTCCGAAGTTTTCCCCGAGCCGGATTGCTCCGACTCCTTCGCGGAACTCCCGCGGTCGGAAGTCTCTTGGCCCCGAAGAACCTCAACTTCTCCTCTTTCCTCCAAGCCATGAAGCTCGTGGCAGTAAGTGCCTCCTCCCTGATACGAAGGCGTGCCTGCAGCTTGCGCCACAGAGTCGGATTCTCCGCATCCCGCGGTACCGACCAGGGTTAGTATTTTTTCCCTAGTTGCCATTTGATTCATGTTGTGCCCGGCTTAAATAACACCTGAGGGGGCGGGCGGGGCCTCAGGGTAGCGCCTAACATTTCGGAACACCGCCTGCGTGTCCACCCCCAGAGGAGGCCCGGGCCGCCAGCGTCCACAGCGGCTCGGTATTACAGTTTTTTATAGAGGTTCGCCCCTCGCGGCCCCGTAAGGCCCCCGCTCCGCCCGTGAAGGCGGGTTACGGTATACATGGGTTGTTTATTGAGGTAGTCCTTCCTCGCAGCCCGGACAGATGCCCCGACGGCCCCCGGCCCCTCAATTGGGGTAACGGTTTGCCCGGCGACCCGCCAGTCAGCGACGGCTGACTATAGGCGAGCACTGCCGCGCGTGGTAGTTTTTAGAGAGGCTTCCGCCTCGCGACCCAGCTGAACTGGACCCCCGGTCCGCCCTAAAAAGGGCAGATTACGGTGTGCTTCGTACCACATCCTTGCACCGCTATGCAAAGCATAGCAATAAAAGGAGCGGCACTGACAGAGTTTAGCCGTGAACTAGCAATCCCCCGAAGGAGATTACCAGCCCCCGTTGCCCAGGATGCACCGGGACAGGATGCTATTCCTTACACCCGATCGTAACCAGATGTAACTAATAACACCCCGCCGCACAAGGAGGTTACTCTGTGGCATGCCCGGTTAGGTTAGGTTAGGTTAGGTTAGGTTAGGTTAGGTTAGGTTAGGTTAGGTTAGGTTAGGTTAGGTTAGGTTAGGTTAGGTTAGGTTAGGTTAGGTTAGGTTAGGTTAGGTTAGGTTAGGTTTTTTTTTTTTTTTTTTTTTTTTTTTTTTTTTTTTTTTTTTTTTTTTTTTAAAGGAGCATAGTGGCTACGCTGTGCTTCCCAGTGCTTACGAATTACTCCCGGGGAGACTGCTGACCGACTAGCTTATTGGCATTTGTTATTTGCCTCGCTCATGGACAGAATTTTCTGTCGCTCACGGTGCCTTTCTTGGCTCACGCGTTGGGGTCCCCGTTGGGGTCACCGGAAATCGCAATGTGACTGCGTTCGACTTAGGGGCTACGGTCGTTTTCGAGCGGACAATGTGCTCGGCGACCGCATTGCCCTGTTCCACGGAGCTTTCACGCGGAGGCGCGGCTTTGGCTTCCGGGGGTCTTCCTCGGCGGCGAGTATTTGCCTGAGAGCAGTTGCCTGCCCCAAGTCGATGTGCCGCTGGTTGACCGGCCTTTGCGCAAAGCGCGCATTTTGGCGCGGCCCTACATGTGTTGGCTTTGTGACCGGGCTCTCCACAGCGCAAGCAATCCTCGCTGTGGTCCTCCTTGGACTTACAGAGTGCCCGGCCATGCCCAGTACCAAAACATCGGTAACATCTCAAGGGTCTCGGCTTCAGCAGCGTAACTTTAGCCGAGACCCAGCCGATTCTCAGTCGCGTGGCTTTAGCCAGCGCTTTGGCTGCTGCGATCGGGACGGTGACAACGGTAGAACCGCCTCCTCGATTGTTAAGCCCGATGCGGCCCACCTTAATATGGGCTAATGCGCAGTCAGCAGCCTTGGAGATGGCTTCGGTGACTTCCACAGTGGTCGTAGTGTCCTCTAAACCCACAATCCGCAGGTCAGCAGTTTTGATGGGTCGGGTCATTTTGACTGCTCCTGGTGGGAGAACAGCTTCAAGTGCGGTTGCAAGAGCATCAGCCTTCGCATTTGCCGCAGTTAGTTCTTCGCCCTTGAGTGCCGCTATCTCAATGACACGGTTCCCGGTGGCGAGTGACGGCCGGATGGTGATGCAGTCTTCCACCCCTAGGTCTGCTGGGTTGATTTGGGCCTTGGCGTCCTTAAGTAATTCTGCCATGTTAAAGCCCTGATCCTTGCCCTTCTTTGTGAGTTCCAGCACCACGGCTGCCGTTTTTGGCAGACGTAGTCTGGGCTTTTTCCTCTTTCTTTCAGGAATCGCAGAGCTTTTGGAAGTCACTGGCTTCGCTTGTTTGGCGGGCTTCTCCTGTAGATTGGTGATGGGTTTTGCAACGGGGGCCTGGGCAGGTTTGCCCTTCCTTTTGCCATGCTTTCCTTTCTTTACGACCTCCACCCAGGTGTTAGGGAGTGGAGGTGCCGCGTTGTTAGAAATGTTGGAGGCCTGCGACATATTGTTGGGCTTCTCAACTTCCTTCGCCTTCTTTTTACGCGGTGCAAGAACATTACTGGGTCCAGCCAGAGAAATCGGCTCGGTACATGGGTTCTTGACACCCCGTTTGGTTTGAAGTTGGTTGCGAGCACCCACGGCTGGAAGAAGGCGATCCTCCAGTCCAGCGAACTTGGCATCCATTACTTCGCAGACTTGATGGATGATGGTGTTGGCGAGAGATTCAAGCCGCGGGTCTCCGATTTTAACCGTCGGCCCTTTTGAAGGCCGCTTGGAGATCAGATCATCTGTCTGTGTCTGGATGGAGGCAGTTTCTACCGGGACGTTTTTTCCACGCATGCGTCGTTCAGAGACGGCCACACGCAGTGAAGCCAGGTCCCGGGAGAGCGTGTTGTTCTCCGCTCTCAATTTATCGAGTTCAGCCTCGAGTTTGTCCTCATTGTTGTTGCGCATTTCCATCACCTGATTGTATGTGATGGAATTCTTTTCCAACTGTGCGACACGAGCTCGCAGAGTCAGTACTTCGGCATCGAGTTTTTGCCGTTCTTTATCGCTGGTGTTGCGCAGGTCTTCGGGGCGCTTAAGATGTAGAAGTTTTTCTACATAGCCACTTATGTCGCTTGCAGCGTAGCGGATATTGTCGTACATATCCAGGGATACTGACGTTGGTAACTCGTCGGCGACGTCGATGATTCGCTGAGACTCAACGTGGATCGCTGCCGCCAGATCGGCCGCCGTCAGGGGTGTCTTCACCTCAAACAATTGGGCTATGGGTACATCGTCATCGGAGCCCCTCCCCGCGGATGCGGAGGTGCCGGGCTTTGGTGGCGGTAGTGCTTCCGTAGGCTTCTTGTTATTCTTTTTCGCCTGGTTCTTACGACGTGGAGTCTTGGAACCGGCGACTTTGTCTCGTCTGGGTGTTGATGCGCGGGTGACATTGCGCGAGCGCAGGCTATAACCAGTATCCTGGATAGCCTGGATAGCCTCGAGTTCGTCATCCAAGTGTTTAAACAGTGAGTCAGGCTCGTCATTTGCACATTCGAACGAGCAGTACTCATTCCCACTGTTGGACTCGTCGTCACTGGACTCAGTGACGTTTATCACCAGCTTGGCTGCAGGTGTTGTGGCAGCGATGGCAGCAGAAGTCGGCGTTGGACTGCCAAACATCTTTGCGAAAAGCTGGGTTTCATAAGACAGCTCAGCCGTCTTCTTCGCGGAACTCCCGCGGTTTGGGGAGTCTTGGCCCTTGCAGACCTCATCCCGAGCTCCTACTAACACCTCGGACGCGTCCGGTGGCGACGGTGTGTCATAGACACCAAGCGAACAGAGGTCCCCCCCAGATACACGGGACGTTTCGGCCCTTAAAAGGGCGGATCCGGATTGTCCAGTCTTGCTGGCATTACCGGCCTGAGGATAATTATTATTCAGCTCGATATCCATGATGATCTCCTCTGCTTCCGGGCGCAGCTGCCCCGCCTTCATCCTCCGTGGTTTTATAGACTTTTCCTGTCGTGACCCAAAGGTCCCCGGCCCCTCTCCATTGAGGGATTACGGGTCGCCCGGCGGGCCCGCCAGTCGCCTTAGGCGCCTAACGGCGGGCGTAGCCGCGCTGGTGGGAGTTCAGCCGTCCGCACGCTCCGTGCGCGCGGACGTTGCCCAGGTAACACCGCGAGGAGGTATCCCACCCTGTTCCCGGTTAGGTTAGGTTAGGTTAGGTTAGGTTAGGTTAGGTTAGGTTAGGTTAGGTTAGGTTAGGTTAGGTTAGGTTAGGTTAGGTTAGGTTAGGTTAGGTTAGGTTAGGTTAGGTTAGGTTAGGTTAGGTTAGGTTAGGTTAGGTTAGGTTAGGTTAGGTTAGGTTAGGTTAGGTTAGGTTAGGTTAGGTTAGGTTAGGTTAGGTTAGGTTAGGTTAGGTTAGGTTAGGTTAGGTTAGGTTAGGTTAGGTTAGGTTAGGTTAGGTTAGGTTAGGTTAGGTTAGGTTAGGTTAGGTTAGGTTAGGTTAGGTTAGGTTAGGTTAGGTTAGGTTAGGTTAGGTTAGGTTAGGTTAGGTTAGGTTAGGTTAGGTTAGGTTAGGTTAGGTTAGGTTAGGTTAGGTTAGGTTAGGTTAGGTTAGGTTAGGTTAGGTTAGGTTAGGTTAGGTTAGGTTAGGTTAGGTTAGGTTAGGTTAGGTTAGGTTAGGTTAGGTTAGGTTAGGTTAGGTTAGGTTAGGTTAGGTTAGGTTAGGTTAGGTTAGGTTAGGTTAGGTTAGGTTAGGTTAGGTTAGGTTAGGTTAGGTTAGGTTAGGTTAGGTTTTTTTTTTTTTTTTTTTTTTTTTTTTGGTAAAGATCAGTTTTGTGGATCTAATTTAAGCGCACAGAGCTCTTGGTTCACTCTGTGGCAAAAATATTGATTATTTTGGAGTTGAAGTGTTTTGTGTGGATGTTTTATTTATTGTAGTCTTTTAGGTGTGTAACTATGTAAGTTACGAAATTGTGAAAGGAGTTGGTGGTAACTTCCTTGCTTGTTATGGCTGTTAGGTTGTATGGGTCAATATCCAGCATTCGGCTGGTGAGAGAGTGGTCAATTCTTTGTTCCTCGAAGCGAGGACAGTCTTGTAGAAGGTGCTTCCAACTTTGCCGGGATGTTCCATCACAAGGGCATTTATCGTCTGATGTAATGTGGAAGCGGGCGAGGTATTCCTTGTGATATCCATGGTTGCATAGGAATTGCGTTAAGGCGAAGACGGGTTTGACAATGCTGAGGTACTTTTGGGCTTCAGTGAATGAAGGCAAAAGGCCCCTTGTATACATGCAAGTGTTAGGATTTTCGTAGAGTGACTGTGCTTCCTGGGGGTTAGGTTAGGTTAGGTTAGGTTAGGTTAGGTTAGGTTAGGTTAGGTTAGGTTAGGTTAGGTTAGGTTAGGTTAGGTTAGGTTAGGTTAGGTTAGGTTAGGTTAGGTTTTTTTTTTTTTTTAAAATTTTAATCTTATTCCCACTGGCATGGGGGACCAGTGTCTTTTAATGTTTAAGTTTCTTAATTACGTATTCTTTATCCTCTATTTCTCTTTATATCAGTATTATATTCTAAAAGTGATACATTCTTCTGTTCTTTATCTTTGCTGATTCTGCTATATATCTACTGTTTCTTAATCTAAATTATGCTATTTTCCGATGCACATTTTCTTTTGTACTTATCCCTACTTTTAATTCTTATTTCTATCTATATTCTTTTCTTATGCTATGCCTTTTTCATGTTTCTTAACTTACTTTTATATTTATAACTATTCTATTTTATTTTTATGTACTATATATCTTAGTTAACGTGTGTTATATATTCCATTATATAAACAAGTTATACTTTTATTCTACGATTTATTTTTATTTACTACTTTTATAGCTATATTTTTACAGTATTTTAAAAACTTATTTCTTACTTTATTATCTTTCATAATTTCGGCTATGTTTTCTTCTGTTATTTCTATATTTATGTTCGACTCTATGTTATATCTATCTTCTCCGAATATAGGGCACTCCACCAATAGATGTTTAACTGTTTCCTCTTTTTCAGGGTCGCAGTC
Source organism: Anania hortulata (assembly GCA_963576865.1). Classification (NCBI taxonomy): domain Eukaryota; kingdom Metazoa; phylum Arthropoda; class Insecta; order Lepidoptera; family Crambidae; genus Anania; species Anania hortulata. The sequence continues at coordinate 20,811,642 of OY756400.1, forward strand.
GCAAGACGGACTCTCCTTGCACCTGAAGCGATTCAAGTACCCGGAGAATCCGCCATGCCCCGTCAGCACCTGCACCAGCAGCGGATCCAGGTCCACCTTTTTTACAGATCTGTATGCCTCGACAGCGTTGGGGAAAAACATCTTTGTTACTCCCGCTGTTTGTTCAGAGCAATAGCGCGACTCCCATTTGGCAAGCGTATCTTGTCGAATGATACGCTTGACAAATGACACCGGGCACCGATCGTAGTCCGGTTTCGTCTTCAACTTCAGCGCAGCCTCCTTTGCCAGTTCGTCGGCTCGCTCGTTCCCTTCCATCCCCGCATGGGCTTTAATCCAGTAGAGTTTAATGGTCTTACCACTAAGAGCCATGTTTTGGATTGCTTGCCTGGTCTTGACGGCTAGGGGATGGAGGGAATTCCCGTTGGTCACTGTCTCCAGCGCGGATCTGGAGTCGCTGTAAATGTTGAAGACGCTACCGGTTCTACAATTCCCTGCGATCTCGACCGATTTGGCTAGAGCCAATAGTTCGGCTTGGAATACAGTGCAGAATTGTTCCAACTTAAGCTTTTTGGCTTTGGTCTCCGCCCCATTATCCCACAGGGATACTGCTGCGCCGACCTTACCCTCGATTTTACTTCCGTCAGTAAAAATCTTTGGACCTCCATTCTCACTTTGGGACAATTCTGCACTGTTTGTGATGAGCTCGAAGTTAAGCTTGTCCTGAGTCGCTGGATGCGGCATTTCGGTGTAGCGCATCGGGGTCTCGACGCTTCGGTCTTCTATTACTCTCCGGGAGTGTCCTTTCTTTACTTCATAAAGAGAGGCTGCTTCCTTGATCCTCAGGTCAAGTGGAAGCAGTCCGGAGAGTATTAGAGCCGAATTTAGAGATGTTGTTCTGTACGCCTTGACCACCTTTTGGGCAAATCCCCGCTGCACCTCGTTCAGGTGTTTTTTGACACTGATCTTGTCCGCCGCCGGAGCCCACGCGCTTGCAGCGTACATTACAATGGGCTCTATCACCGCAACGTAAATCGTTCTGACTATCTCCGGAGACAGTCCCCACTCTACTTTTGCCGCTCTGGCCAGCTGTTTGTAGATGCCTAGGGCCTTCCGACAGACATTTGCAACGTGACCGTTGAATGTGAGCTTATTGTCTATCGTTAGGCCCAGCATTTTTATCTCCCTCGACATAGCAATGTCCTCCCCTCCCATGCGTAAGAGTGGCGTGTCGTGCTTGAGCTTGTTTGTTATGACCATTGCTTTGGTCTTGTGCGGCGCAAACTTGAGCTTATTAACGACACCCCACTCCCGAACGTGGGCAAGAGCCTCGTTTGCCTGTCTCTGGACGTCCAGAGCGGTTTCTCCGGAGAAAATCAGAACCACGTCGTCCGCGAAAGCCTGGCAGTAATCGCCCCTGGCATCGAGCTCCTTTAACAGTGGGTCTAATAAGAGGTTCCAAAACGTTGGGCCCCCTATCGACCCCTGTACGCACCCTTTGGCGGTCTCTGCGGCGTGTTCTGCTCCTGCGTATCTGACCCTGACCCTCCGGTTCGTCAGATAGCTATCCACTACCTTACGGATGTTGATTGGACAGCTTGTTTCCGCTAATCGGCATCGGATAGCGGGCCACCACGCACTATCGAAGGCTCCCTCTATGTCTAGTGACACCATGACCATTAACTTCCTTTTGCTCAGTTGGGTTTTAATGTGGGTCATCATATCGTAGAGGGAGTCCTCGGTGCTGCGCTGTGGTGTAAATCCGTACTGCCTTTTGCTGAAGCTGCCAATTGTGTGCCATCTGATCCGGCGAACGAGCATCTTTTCCCAAATCTTACCCAGTATTGGCAAAAGACCAATCGGTCTGTAAGATTTGGGATGTGTGTAGTCTTCTTTTCCAGGCTTGGGCAAGATGACCACTACGGCTTCCTTCCAGGCTGAGGGAAAGTGGGAGAGATCGAGGCACTTATTTAGGATCTCTAGGAAGAGTTCTGGGTTTGCGTTTATGGCCGCTCCGCATATGTCTGCCGTTAGTCCGTCTATCCCGGGTGCCTTCTTTGGGTTGAAGCTACTAGCTGCCCACCGTAGCTCCTCCAGGGTAAACGGGGGGTCGGATGTCTCACCATCTTCTCCACCGTTCACTTGTTCGGCTTTCTGCCTTGTGAGCTTGTGGGTTTCGTTATCCGCTAGTACCTCATCTCCGGGATAGAAGGTTTCCGACAGGGCTTTGGCAGACTCGGCTCCCTCCAGAACTCTACCCTCTCGTACCAGTGGGATGTCCTCTTGCCTCTTTGTAGTTCGACCTATCACTCTGTAAATGCCTTCCCACATTGTTTCTCTCTCCTGCTTACCGCAGAAATCCTTCCAGCTCTTGGTCTTGGTCTGGCTCAGAAGCTTCGCGTATACCTCCTTAACCTGCAGGTACTCCTGCAGAACCACATCACGGCGGGCTGGTGCTGCGTTTGCTATGCGTCTTTTCAGTCTCTTTACTTCCGCCTTTTTATGCGTCAGTTCTTCCGTCCACCAAGGCAATCCCTTTCTCTTCCTGTCCAGAATTTTAGGTATGTGTTTTTCACAACTTTTTTCTATTTCCTCAGTGTAAATTCTAATTATCTTGTCTAGTTGATCCTTTGTTTCCAATTTCCTAATTTCTTCCCTGTTCATATTTCCCCTTTCCCAATTTTGAATAAGTTCATCTTTAAATTCTATCCAGTTTGCTTTCCGTGTGTTATACCTTCTTGTTGTTCTTTTAATATCTATTCCCTTGGATTTGGTCAAATTAACTTCGAAAGCGATTGCCTTGTGGTCGGACACTGTCAGTTCGGCGTCCAGTCTCCAATCATCGACTTTGTCCAAAAGATCCGCACTGCACACCGTTATGTCTACACAGCTTTTGAACCGTTTGCCTCCCCTGTAGCAGTCGAAGGTGGGACTTGTGCCCCGGTTCAAAATGTGGAGCCCCATCTCGTCCAGTGCTCCCCCTAGAATCTCTCCCCTCCAGTTGGTCTCCACACTACCCCACCAAATGTTCCAGGCGTTTACATCGCCTCCCAGTATTACGCGCCTGTTCCCTACGCCATCCAGGATCTTTTGGATGTGGTTGAGATCCGCTTCGATGTTTCCATCCCCCTCCAGGTACACCGAGATGACTACGACTTCCCAAGCTTCGGTCCTCAGACGCGCCACGGCGATGTTTTCCGTGGTCAGCGTTGGACATTGGGTGACGTCAATCGTGTCATCGAACAGCACAATGGCGGACTTGATGGTCTTGTCCGTGTTCAATTCGCATTGTACCGTTCGGGTGCCCTGGTAGGTCTTCATCTTGTGGATGGCTCCGGTGTATGGCTCCTGCACCAGCGCGAACGAGACGCGGCGTTTTACAGCCTCCATAATAAGCTCGTCCGTCGCCTGGCTACACCTTTGTAGGTTTGCCTGAAGCGCGCAATACTGGTTTATTTCCGGGGCCGATGTGTTTCCTCTGCTCTTTGTATTTTTGCCCGGTACAACTTCAGCAGTATGCCACTGTAGACCTGGCTATACTGTCCCATTTTCGTCGTACCGGGCATTCAGAGCTAAAAGCGTTGTGCTCAACGTCCCCCAGCTTCGCCTTTTGGCAGTTCCTGCACGTCGGGGTCTCAGCTGCGAGGTAATCAGCGCATTGCGTGCGGAGGTGTGGGCCTCCACAATGCGAGCACGAGTCCTCGACATCCCTGCAGGTCTTCTTACTGTGTCCGTATCCCAGGCAGCGCGAGCATTGCACCAGTGGAGACTGGTCCTCCGCTTTGAGGCGCTGCATGTCGATATGGACACAGCTTGCCTCTACAAGTAAACGCCAGACTTGCGGCGAAACACTGAGCACAACGTGCATCTGGTGGGGGTTTCTGGCATTCTTCTTATACCTTATGACCGCTCTGAAGTCCTCTTCCTTTATTCCCCTGAGTACGTTTTTGTTTTGTGTGTGCAATGCTTTTAATATGTCTTCTTCCGTGTTGTATTTATTTATATTTTTTATTATTAATAAGGGGTCTTTGTTTTTTATTTCTTCTACGTTAAGGTTTTTCCCTTCAATTCTAATTTTTTCCTTAACTCTATCTACTTCTGCCTTTGTTTTACAACCTAAAATTACCTTTCTGTCTCTTCCTTTCCGAATCCTATCTATTTGAAATCCTTCATCTCTTGCTTTTACTACTTTTCTTATTTTGTCCATCACCTGGTCCCCTGTCTCTGTCTCATCGGCCGATGTTATTATAACCGAGTGTACCGCTGCGTGCTCTGGGGATACCCTCCTGGGAGAAGCAGCCGCTACACTCGCGTAAGTAGCCTTCGTTTCCCTGTCATCTTTACTCCTCTCTATAACATCCTTCAGCTTTTCCATATCCTTTTTGTTCTCCTCTATTTGTTTGCTGTGCTCTATCATTCTCTCTAAGAGTTCCTTTTCTATTCTTGTCCTTTCATTATCCATTTCCTTATGTGCTCTGCTATCATTTTCCCGCTCTCCGGACTCAATGGTCTTCGTTTCCTTACTGTCCAACTTCAGGTCAGCATCTGCCTCCTTCACTAATTGGTAAAGCCGCTCCAATGCCTGAGTCACTTCTACTTTTATATCCGTCCTAATGTTCTTCGAGTTCCTCAGGTGGAGCTTGGCTTTCGTGAGCATGGCTTTGGCCTCTGTTGTCCTGTTCAGGTACTTTGGTTCTACTCGCGGGGAGACACTAAAGGTCTCCGTTGATGGTCTGCGAGTGGCCGGCGGTTTACTGTCCTGTGACAGGGCCTTGGCTTTAGCTGGCCGGGCTGCAGGGACCACCTTCCTGGGTGAGTTTGGGGATTTGGGGTTTCCGTCCGCCTTCCCTGCCTCCCATTCGCCTGTAAGCCGTCTGACCAAAGAGTCCTGCGTCGCTTTCGAGGGCCCTGCCCTCTGTTTGTCATCTCGTGGGCTACTGGAGCTAGCCTTAGGCTGTTCCGAGGTCATTCTCTTGATCGGGGTATGGATGCCAAGCATGCTGGTGGGAACGCGTCAAAATAGGTGCAAGGTATTTCAATAGAAATACTATTGTAAATAAAAAAGAAAATAATATTTAAAAAGTGTATATAAAACTTTTTTATCCTAATAAATAGTAGCACAATAGTGCTACTATTGTCTGTTTGGGGTCAAAAGAACTTGTAGCCACGCTCTGTGTCCGTCTGCTCAACCCTGTCAATTTTTTAAGAAAAATTAAAGTTCGTCACTTCAGCCGAGTCTTATTGGTAAAGCGCCAAAGGGAGGGTGGGAGGGCGAATTTTTGCCCTTGATGACGTCGCAGGGGTGCGTGAGTGGTGTCCTGGGATAGGTCTCGCGAAGCCGGATCGAATGGCGATTAAAGAACACCGGGTGTCAGAACAAATTTTTTCAGTAGGCCTGATAAACTGAAATTTGTGTAAATTTAGAAGCTTAAAAAATTTCTAATAAAATAACTAAGGGTCGCAGCTCGCTGAAAACAACGGGGTCGTGCTTATATAGCCTTAGTCCACAATATAGATTGAAAAAGTTTTGAAAATCTAGCAACTTTAGAAAAAGTTAAAATTTTTGTATGGAGATTTAAGTCAAATATGTAAATAAGCCGAAAATGAAAGTAAATAAGATAATATATGTATTCTTACGCGTTAATATAGCTGAAACTACTAATTAGAATCTTTGATAAGCGCAAGAATGTCTGTATTTCAGTTTACAGGTGTCAAATTTGTTAATTTCCTATGAAAAACGCGCCGCTTACGAAGACTCGGTTTAGGTATTAAGGCAAATTTTAAAGAGAAAAGGGCGAATATCTACCCTTGATGACGTCGCAGGGGTGCGTGAGTGGTGTCCTGGGATAGGTCTCGCGAAGCCGGATCGAATGGCGATTAAAGAACACCGGGTGTCAGAACAAATTTTTTCAGTAGGCCTGATAAACTGAAATTTGTGTAAATTTAGAAGCTTAAAAAATTTCTAATAAAATAACTAAGGGTCGCAGCTCGCTGAAAACAACGGGGTCGTGCTTATATAGCCTTAGTCCACAATATAGATTGAAAAAGTTTTGAAAATCTAGCAACTTTAGAAAAAGTTAAAATTTTTGTATGGAGATTTAAGTCAAATATGTAAATAAGCCGAAAATGAAAGTAAATAAGATAATATATGTATTCTTACGCGTTAATATAGCTGAAACTACTAATTAGAATCTTTGATAAGCGCAAGAATGTCTGTATTTCAGTTTACAGGTGTCAAATTTGTTAATTTCCTATGAAAAACGCGCCGCTTACGAAGACTCGGTTTAGGTATTAAGGCAAATTTTAAAGAGAAAAGGGCGAATATCTACCCTTGATGACGTCGCAGGGGTGCGTGAGTGGTGTCCTGGGATAGGTCTCGCGAAGCCGGATCGAATGGCGATTAAAGAACACCGGGTGTCAGAACAAATTTTTTCAGTAGGCCTGATAAACTGAAATTTGTGTAAATTTAGAAGCTTAAAAAATTTCTAATAAAATAACTAAGGGTCGCAGCTCGCTGAAAACAACGGGGTCGTGCTTATATAGCCTTAGTCCACAATATAGATTGAAAAAGTTTTGAAAATCTAGCAACTTTAGAAAAAGTTAAAATTTTTGTATGGAGATTTAAGTCAAATATGTAAATAAGCCGAAAATGAAAGTAAATAAGATAATATATGTATTCTTACGCGTTAATATAGCTGAAACTACTAATTAGAATCTTTGATAAGCGCAAGAATGTCTGTATTTCAGTTTACAGGTGTCAAATTTGTTAATTTCCTATGAAAAACGCGCCGCTTACGAAGACTCGGTTTAGGTATTAAGGCAAATTTTAAAGAGAAAAGGGCGAATATCTACCCTTGATGACGTCGCAGGGGTGCGTGAGTGGTGTCCTGGGATAGGTCTCGCGAAGCCGGATCGAATGGCGATTAAAGAACACCGGGTGTCAGAACAAATTTTTTCAGTAGGCCTGATAAACTGAAATTTGTGTAAATTTAGAAGCTTAAAAAATTTCTAATAAAATAACTAAGGGTCGCAGCTCGCTGAAAACAACGGGGTCGTGCTTATATAGCCTTAGTCCACAATATAGATTGAAAAAGTTTTGAAAATCTAGCAACTTTAGAAAAAGTTAAAATTTTTGTATGGAGATTTAAGTCAAATATGTAAATAAGCCGAAAATGAAAGTAAATAAGATAATATATGTATTCTTACGCGTTAATATAGCTGAAACTACTAATTAGAATCTTTGATAAGCGCAAGAATGTCTGTATTTCAGTTTACAGGTGTCAAATTTGTTAATTTCCTATGAAAAACGCGCCGCTTACGAAGACTCGGTTTAGGTATTAAGGCAAATTTTAAAGAGAAAAGGGCGAATATCTACCCTTGATGACGTCGCAGGGGTGCGTGAGTGGTGTCCTGGGATAGGTCTCGCGAAGCCGGATCGAATGGCGATTAAAGAACACCGGGTGTCAGAACAAATTTTTTCAGTAGGCCTGATAAACTGAAATTTGTGTAAATTTAGAAGCTTAAAAAATTTCTAATAAAATAACTAAGGGTCGCAGCTCGCTGAAAACAACGGGGTCGTGCTTATATAGCCTTAGTCCACAATATAGATTGAAAAAGTTTTGAAAATCTAGCAACTTTAGAAAAAGTTAAAATTTTTGTATGGAGATTTAAGTCAAATATGTAAATAAGCCGAAAATGAAAGTAAATAAGATAATATATGTATTCTTACGCGTTAATATAGCTGAAACTACTAATTAGAATCTTTGATAAGCGCAAGAATGTCTGTATTTCAGTTTACAGGTGTCAAATTTGTTAATTTCCTATGAAAAACGCGCCGCTTACGAAGACTCGGTTTAGGTATTAAGGCAAATTTTAAAGAGAAAAGGGCGAATATCTACCCTTGATGACGTCGCAGGGGTGCGTGAGTGGTGTCCTGGGATAGGTCTCGCGAAGCCGGATCGAATGGCGATTAAAGAACACCGGGTGTCAGAACAAATTTTTTCAGTAGGCCTGATAAACTGAAATTTGTGTAAATTTAGAAGCTTAAAAAATTTCTAATAAAATAACTAAGGGTCGCAGCTCGCTGAAAACAACGGGGTCGTGCTTATATAGCCTTAGTCCACAATATAGATTGAAAAAGTTTTGAAAATCTAGCAACTTTAGAAAAAGTTAAAATTTTTGTATGGAGATTTAAGTCAAATATGTAAATAAGCCGAAAATGAAAGTAAATAAGATAATATATGTATTCTTACGCGTTAATATAGCTGAAACTACTAATTAGAATCTTTGATAAGCGCAAGAATGTCTGTATTTCAGTTTACAGGTGTCAAATTTGTTAATTTCCTATGAAAAACGCGCCGCTTACGAAGACTCGGTTTAGGTATTAAGGCAAATTTTAAAGAGAAAAGGGCGAATATCTACCCTTGATGACGTCGCAGGGGTGCGTGAGTGGTGTCCTGGGATAGGTCTCGCGAAGCCGGATCGAATGGCGATTAAAGAACACCGGGTGTCAGAACAAATTTTTTCAGTAGGCCTGATAAACTGAAATTTGTGTAAATTTAGAAGCTTAAAAAATTTCTAATAAAATAACTAAGGGTCGCAGCTCGCTGAAAACAACGGGGTCGTGCTTATATAGCCTTAGTCCACAATATAGATTGAAAAAGTTTTGAAAATCTAGCAACTTTAGAAAAAGTTAAAATTTTTGTATGGAGATTTAAGTCAAATATGTAAATAAGCCGAAAATGAAAGTAAATAAGATAATATATGTATTCTTACGCGTTAATATAGCTGAAACTACTAATTAGAATCTTTGATAAGCGCAAGAATGTCTGTATTTCAGTTTACAGGTGTCAAATTTGTTAATTTCCTATGAAAAACGCGCCGCTTACGAAGACTCGGTTTAGGTATTAAGGCAAATTTTAAAGAGAAAAGGGCGAATATCTACCCTTGATGACGTCGCAGGGGTGCGTGAGTGGTGTCCTGGGATAGGTCTCGCGAAGCCGGATCGAATGGCGATTAAAGAACACCGGGTGTCAGAACAAATTTTTTCAGTAGGCCTGATAAACTGAAATTTGTGTAAATTTAGAAGCTTAAAAAATTTCTAATAAAATAACTAAGGGTCGCAGCTCGCTGAAAACAACGGGGTCGTGCTTATATAGCCTTAGTCCACAATATAGATTGAAAAAGTTTTGAAAATCTAGCAACTTTAGAAAAAGTTAAAATTTTTGTATGGAGATTTAAGTCAAATATGTAAATAAGCCGAAAATGAAAGTAAATAAGATAATATATGTATTCTTACGCGTTAATATAGCTGAAACTACTAATTAGAATCTTTGATAAGCGCAAGAATGTCTGTATTTCAGTTTACAGGTGTCAAATTTGTTAATTTCCTATGAAAAACGCGCCGCTTACGAAGACTCGGTTTAGGTATTAAGGCAAATTTTAAAGAGAAAAGGGCGAATATCTACCCTTGATGACGTCGCAGGGGTGCGTGAGTGGTGTCCTGGGATAGGTCTCGCGAAGCCGGATCGAATGGCGATTAAAGAACACCGGGTGTCAGAACAAATTTTTTCAGTAGGCCTGATAAACTGAAATTTGTGTAAATTTAGAAGCTTAAAAAATTTCTAATAAAATAACTAAGGGTCGCAGCTCGCTGAAAACAACGGGGTCGTGCTTATATAGCCTTAGTCCACAATATAGATTGAAAAAGTTTTGAAAATCTAGCAACTTTAGAAAAAGTTAAAATTTTTGTATGGAGATTTAAGTCAAATATGTAAATAAGCCGAAAATGAAAGTAAATAAGATAATATATGTATTCTTACGCGTTAATATAGCTGAAACTACTAATTAGAATCTTTGATAAGCGCAAGAATGTCTGTATTTCAGTTTACAGGTGTCAAATTTGTTAATTTCCTATGAAAAACGCGCCGCTTACGAAGACTCGGTTTAGGTATTAAGGCAAATTTTAAAGAGAAAAGGGCGAATATCTACCCTTGATGACGTCGCAGGGGTGCGTGAGTGGTGTCCTGGGATAGGTCTCGCGAAGCCGGATCGAATGGCGATTAAAGAACACCGGGTGTCAGAACAAATTTTTTCAGTAGGCCTGATAAACTGAAATTTGTGTAAATTTAGAAGCTTAAAAAATTTCTAATAAAATAACTAAGGGTCGCAGCTCGCTGAAAACAACGGGGTCGTGCTTATATAGCCTTAGTCCACAATATAGATTGAAAAAGTTTTGAAAATCTAGCAACTTTAGAAAAAGTTAAAATTTTTGTATGGAGATTTAAGTCAAATATGTAAATAAGCCGAAAATGAAAGTAAATAAGATAATATATGTATTCTTACGCGTTAATATAGCTGAAACTACTAATTAGAATCTTTGATAAGCGCAAGAATGTCTGTATTTCAGTTTACAGGTGTCAAATTTGTTAATTTCCTATGAAAAACGCGCCGCTTACGAAGACTCGGTTTAGGTATTAAGGCAAATTTTAAAGAGAAAAGGGCGAATATCTACCCTTGATGACGTCGCAGGGGTGCGTGAGTGGTGTCCTGGGATAGGTCTCGCGAAGCCGGATCGAATGGCGATTAAAGAACACCGGGTGTCAGAACAAATTTTTTCAGTAGGCCTGATAAACTGAAATTTGTGTAAATTTAGAAGCTTAAAAAATTTCTAATAAAATAACTAAGGGTCGCAGCTCGCTGAAAACAACGGGGTCGTGCTTATATAGCCTTAGTCCACAATATAGATTGAAAAAGTTTTGAAAATCTAGCAACTTTAGAAAAAGTTAAAATTTTTGTATGGAGATTTAAGTCAAATATGTAAATAAGCCGAAAATGAAAGTAAATAAGATAATATATGTATTCTTACGCGTTAATATAGCTGAAACTACTAATTAGAATCTTTGATAAGCGCAAGAATGTCTGTATTTCAGTTTACAGGTGTCAAATTTGTTAATTTCCTATGAAAAACGCGCCGCTTACGAAGACTCGGTTTAGGTATTAAGGCAAATTTTAAAGAGAAAAGGGCGAATATCTACCCTTGATGACGTCGCAGGGGTGCGTGAGTGGTGTCCTGGGATAGGTCTCGCGAAGCCGGATCGAATGGCGATTAAAGAACACCGGGTGTCAGAACAAATTTTTTCAGTAGGCCTGATAAACTGAAATTTGTGTAAATTTAGAAGCTTAAAAAATTTCTAATAAAATAACTAAGGGTCGCAGCTCGCTGAAAACAACGGGGTCGTGCTTATATAGCCTTAGTCCACAATATAGATTGAAAAAGTTTTGAAAATCTAGCAACTTTAGAAAAAGTTAAAATTTTTGTATGGAGATTTAAGTCAAATATGTAAATAAGCCGAAAATGAAAGTAAATAAGATAATATATGTATTCTTACGCGTTAATATAGCTGAAACTACTAATTAGAATCTTTGATAAGCGCAAGAATGTCTGTATTTCAGTTTACAGGTGTCAAATTTGTTAATTTCCTATGAAAAACGCGCCGCTTACGAAGACTCGGTTTAGGTATTAAGGCAAATTTTAAAGAGAAAAGGGCGAATATCTACCCTTGATGACGTCGCAGGGGTGCGTGAGTGGTGTCCTGGGATAGGTCTCGCGAAGCCGGATCGAATGGCGATTAAAGAACACCGGGTGTCAGAACAAATTTTTTCAGTAGGCCTGATAAACTGAAATTTGTGTAAATTTAGAAGCTTAAAAAATTTCTAATAAAATAACTAAGGGTCGCAGCTCGCTGAAAACAACGGGGTCGTGCTTATATAGCCTTAGTCCACAATATAGATTGAAAAAGTTTTGAAAATCTAGCAACTTTAGAAAAAGTTAAAATTTTTGTATGGAGATTTAAGTCAAATATGTAAATAAGCCGAAAATGAAAGTAAATAAGATAATATATGTATTCTTACGCGTTAATATAGCTGAAACTACTAATTAGAATCTTTGATAAGCGCAAGAATGTCTGTATTTCAGTTTACAGGTGTCAAATTTGTTAATTTCCTATGAAAAACGCGCCGCTTACGAAGACTCGGTTTAGGTATTAAGGCAAATTTTAAAGAGAAAAGGGCGAATATCTACCCTTGATGACGTCGCAGGGGTGCGTGAGTGGTGTCCTGGGATAGGTCTCGCGAAGCCGGATCGAATGGCGATTAAAGAACACCGGGTGTCAGAACAAATTTTTTCAGTAGGCCTGATAAACTGAAATTTGTGTAAATTTAGAAGCTTAAAAAATTTCTAATAAAATAACTAAGGGTCGCAGCTCGCTGAAAACAACGGGGTCGTGCTTATATAGCCTTAGTCCACAATATAGATTGAAAAAGTTTTGAAAATCTAGCAACTTTAGAAAAAGTTAAAATTTTTGTATGGAGATTTAAGTCAAATATGTAAATAAGCCGAAAATGAAAGTAAATAAGATAATATATGTATTCTTACGCGTTAATATAGCTGAAACTACTAATTAGAATCTTTGATAAGCGCAAGAATGTCTGTATTTCAGTTTACAGGTGTCAAATTTGTTAATTTCCTATGAAAAACGCGCCGCTTACGAAGACTCGGTTTAGGTATTAAGGCAAATTTTAAAGAGAAAAGGGCGAATATCTACCCTTGATGACGTCGCAGGGGTGCGTGAGTGGTGTCCTGGGATAGGTCTCGCGAAGCCGGATCGAATGGCGATTAAAGAACACCGGGTGTCAGAACAAATTTTTTCAGTAGGCCTGATAAACTGAAATTTGTGTAAATTTAGAAGCTTAAAAAATTTCTAATAAAATAACTAAGGGTCGCAGCTCGCTGAAAACAACGGGGTCGTGCTTATATAGCCTTAGTCCACAATATAGATTGAAAAAGTTTTGAAAATCTAGCAACTTTAGAAAAAGTTAAAATTTTTGTATGGAGATTTAAGTCAAATATGTAAATAAGCCGAAAATGAAAGTAAATAAGATAATATATGTATTCTTACGCGTTAATATAGCTGAAACTACTAATTAGAATCTTTGATAAGCGCAAGAATGTCTGTATTTCAGTTTACAGGTGTCAAATTTGTTAATTTCCTATGAAAAACGCGCCGCTTACGAAGACTCGGTTTAGGTATTAAGGCAAATTTTAAAGAGAAAAGGGCGAATATCTACCCTTGATGACGTCGCAGGGGTGCGTGAGTGGTGTCCTGGGATAGGTCTCGCGAAGCCGGATCGAATGGCGATTAAAGAACACCGGGTGTCAGAACAAATTTTTTCAGTAGGCCTGATAAACTGAAATTTGTGTAAATTTAGAAGCTTAAAAAATTTCTAATAAAATAACTAAGGGTCGCAGCTCGCTGAAAACAACGGGGTCGTGCTTATATAGCCTTAGTCCACAATATAGATTGAAAAAGTTTTGAAAATCTAGCAACTTTAGAAAAAGTTAAAATTTTTGTATGGAGATTTAAGTCAAATATGTAAATAAGCCGAAAATGAAAGTAAATAAGATAATATATGTATTCTTACGCGTTAATATAGCTGAAACTACTAATTAGAATCTTTGATAAGCGCAAGAATGTCTGTATTTCAGTTTACAGGTGTCAAATTTGTTAATTTCCTATGAAAAACGCGCCGCTTACGAAGACTCGGTTTAGGTATTAAGGCAAATTTTAAAGAGAAAAGGGCGAATATCTACCCTTGATGACGTCGCAGGGGTGCGTGAGTGGTGTCCTGGGATAGGTCTCGCGAAGCCGGATCGAATGGCGATTAAAGAACACCGGGTGTCAGAACAAATTTTTTCAGTAGGCCTGATAAACTGAAATTTGTGTAAATTTAGAAGCTTAAAAAATTTCTAATAAAATAACTAAGGGTCGCAGCTCGCTGAAAACAACGGGGTCGTGCTTATATAGCCTTAGTCCACAATATAGATTGAAAAAGTTTTGAAAATCTAGCAACTTTAGAAAAAGTTAAAATTTTTGTATGGAGATTTAAGTCAAATATGTAAATAAGCCGAAAATGAAAGTAAATAAGATAATATATGTATTCTTACGCGTTAATATAGCTGAAACTACTAATTAGAATCTTTGATAAGCGCAAGAATGTCTGTATTTCAGTTTACAGGTGTCAAATTTGTTAATTTCCTATGAAAAACGCGCCGCTTACGAAGACTCGGTTTAGGTATTAAGGCAAATTTTAAAGAGAAAAGGGCGAATATCTACCCTTGATGACGTCGCAGGGGTGCGTGAGTGGTGTCCTGGGATAGGTCTCGCGAAGCCGGATCGAATGGCGATTAAAGAACACCGGGTGTCAGAACAAATTTTTTCAGTAGGCCTGATAAACTGAAATTTGTGTAAATTTAGAAGCTTAAAAAATTTCTAATAAAATAACTAAGGGTCGCAGCTCGCTGAAAACAACGGGGTCGTGCTTATATAGCCTTAGTCCACAATATAGATTGAAAAAGTTTTGAAAATCTAGCAACTTTAGAAAAAGTTAAAATTTTTGTATGGAGATTTAAGTCAAATATGTAAATAAGCCGAAAATGAAAGTAAATAAGATAATATATGTATTCTTACGCGTTAATATAGCTGAAACTACTAATTAGAATCTTTGATAAGCGCAAGAATGTCTGTATTTCAGTTTACAGGTGTCAAATTTGTTAATTTCCTATGAAAAACGCGCCGCTTACGAAGACTCGGTTTAGGTATTAAGGCAAATTTTAAAGAGAAAAGGGCGAATATCTACCCTTGATGACGTCGCAGGGGTGCGTGAGTGGTGTCCTGGGATAGGTCTCGCGAAGCCGGATCGAATGGCGATTAAAGAACACCGGGTGTCAGAACAAATTTTTTCAGTAGGCCTGATAAACTGAAATTTGTGTAAATTTAGAAGCTTAAAAAATTTCTAATAAAATAACTAAGGGTCGCAGCTCGCTGAAAACAACGGGGTCGTGCTTATATAGCCTTAGTCCACAATATAGATTGAAAAAGTTTTGAAAATCTAGCAACTTTAGAAAAAGTTAAAATTTTTGTATGGAGATTTAAGTCAAATATGTAAATAAGCCGAAAATGAAAGTAAATAAGATAATATATGTATTCTTACGCGTTAATATAGCTGAAACTACTAATTAGAATCTTTGATAAGCGCAAGAATGTCTGTATTTCAGTTTACAGGTGTCAAATTTGTTAATTTCCTATGAAAAACGCGCCGCTTACGAAGACTCGGTTTAGGTATTAAGGCAAATTTTAAAGAGAAAAGGGCGAATATCTACCCTTGATGACGTCGCAGGGGTGCGTGAGTGGTGTCCTGGGATAGGTCTCGCGAAGCCGGATCGAATGGCGATTAAAGAACACCGGGTGTCAGAACAAATTTTTTCAGTAGGCCTGATAAACTGAAATTTGTGTAAATTTAGAAGCTTAAAAAATTTCTAATAAAATAACTAAGGGTCGCAGCTCGCTGAAAACAACGGGGTCGTGCTTATATAGCCTTAGTCCACAATATAGATTGAAAAAGTTTTGAAAATCTAGCAACTTTAGAAAAAGTTAAAATTTTTGTATGGAGATTTAAGTCAAATATGTAAATAAGCCGAAAATGAAAGTAAATAAGATAATATATGTATTCTTACGCGTTAATATAGCTGAAACTACTAATTAGAATCTTTGATAAGCGCAAGAATGTCTGTATTTCAGTTTACAGGTGTCAAATTTGTTAATTTCCTATGAAAAACGCGCCGCTTACGAAGACTCGGTTTAGGTATTAAGGCAAATTTTAAAGAGAAAAGGGCGAATATCTACCCTTGATGACGTCGCAGGGGTGCGTGAGTGGTGTCCTGGGATAGGTCTCGCGAAGCCGGATCGAATGGCGATTAAAGAACACCGGGTGTCAGAACAAATTTTTTCAGTAGGCCTGATAAACTGAAATTTGTGTAAATTTAGAAGCTTAAAAAATTTCTAATAAAATAACTAAGGGTCGCAGCTCGCTGAAAACAACGGGGTCGTGCTTATATAGCCTTAGTCCACAATATAGATTGAAAAAGTTTTGAAAATCTAGCAACTTTAGAAAAAGTTAAAATTTTTGTATGGAGATTTAAGTCAAATATGTAAATAAGCCGAAAATGAAAGTAAATAAGATAATATATGTATTCTTACGCGTTAATATAGCTGAAACTACTAATTAGAATCTTTGATAAGCGCAAGAATGTCTGTATTTCAGTTTACAGGTGTCAAATTTGTTAATTTCCTATGAAAAACGCGCCGCTTACGAAGACTCGGTTTAGGTATTAAGGCAAATTTTAAAGAGAAAAGGGCGAATATCTACCCTTGATGACGTCGCAGGGGTGCGTGAGTGGTGTCCTGGGATAGGTCTCGCGAAGCCGGATCGAATGGCGATTAAAGAACACCGGGTGTCAGAACAAATTTTTTCAGTAGGCCTGATAAACTGAAATTTGTGTAAATTTAGAAGCTTAAAAAATTTCTAATAAAATAACTAAGGGTCGCAGCTCGCTGAAAACAACGGGGTCGTGCTTATATAGCCTTAGTCCACAATATAGATTGAAAAAGTTTTGAAAATCTAGCAACTTTAGAAAAAGTTAAAATTTTTGTATGGAGATTTAAGTCAAATATGTAAATAAGCCGAAAATGAAAGTAAATAAGATAATATATGTATTCTTACGCGTTAATATAGCTGAAACTACTAATTAGAATCTTTGATAAGCGCAAGAATGTCTGTATTTCAGTTTACAGGTGTCAAATTTGTTAATTTCCTATGAAAAACGCGCCGCTTACGAAGACTCGGTTTAGGTATTAAGGCAAATTTTAAAGAGAAAAGGGCGAATATCTACCCTTGATGACGTCGCAGGGGTGCGTGAGTGGTGTCCTGGGATAGGTCTCGCGAAGCCGGATCGAATGGCGATTAAAGAACACCGGGTGTCAGAACAAATTTTTTCAGTAGGCCTGATAAACTGAAATTTGTGTAAATTTAGAAGCTTAAAAAATTTCTAATAAAATAACTAAGGGTCGCAGCTCGCTGAAAACAACGGGGTCGTGCTTATATAGCCTTAGTCCACAATATAGATTGAAAAAGTTTTGAAAATCTAGCAACTTTAGAAAAAGTTAAAATTTTTGTATGGAGATTTAAGTCAAATATGTAAATAAGCCGAAAATGAAAGTAAATAAGATAATATATGTATTCTTACGCGTTAATATAGCTGAAACTACTAATTAGAATCTTTGATAAGCGCAAGAATGTCTGTATTTCAGTTTACAGGTGTCAAATTTGTTAATTTCCTATGAAAAACGCGCCGCTTACGAAGACTCGGTTTAGGTATTAAGGCAAATTTTAAAGAGAAAAGGGCGAATATCTACCCTTGATGACGTCGCAGGGGTGCGTGAGTGGTGTCCTGGGATAGGTCTCGCGAAGCCGGATCGAATGGCGATTAAAGAACACCGGGTGTCAGAACAAATTTTTTCAGTAGGCCTGATAAACTGAAATTTGTGTAAATTTAGAAGCTTAAAAAATTTCTAATAAAATAACTAAGGGTCGCAGCTCGCTGAAAACAACGGGGTCGTGCTTATATAGCCTTAGTCCACAATATAGATTGAAAAAGTTTTGAAAATCTAGCAACTTTAGAAAAAGTTAAAATTTTTGTATGGAGATTTAAGTCAAATATGTAAATAAGCCGAAAATGAAAGTAAATAAGATAATATATGTATTCTTACGCGTTAATATAGCTGAAACTACTAATTAGAATCTTTGATAAGCGCAAGAATGTCTGTATTTCAGTTTACAGGTGTCAAATTTGTTAATTTCCTATGAAAAACGCGCCGCTTACGAAGACTCGGTTTAGGTATTAAGGCAAATTTTAAAGAGAAAAGGGCGAATATCTACCCTTGATGACGTCGCAGGGGTGCGTGAGTGGTGTCCTGGGATAGGTCTCGCGAAGCCGGATCGAATGGCGATTAAAGAACACCGGGTGTCAGAACAAATTTTTTCAGTAGGCCTGATAAACTGAAATTTGTGTAAATTTAGAAGCTTAAAAAATTTCTAATAAAATAACTAAGGGTCGCAGCTCGCTGAAAACAACGGGGTCGTGCTTATATAGCCTTAGTCCACAATATAGATTGAAAAAGTTTTGAAAATCTAGCAACTTTAGAAAAAGTTAAAATTTTTGTATGGAGATTTAAGTCAAATATGTAAATAAGCCGAAAATGAAAGTAAATAAGATAATATATGTATTCTTACGCGTTAATATAGCTGAAACTACTAATTAGAATCTTTGATAAGCGCAAGAATGTCTGTATTTCAGTTTACAGGTGTCAAATTTGTTAATTTCCTATGAAAAACGCGCCGCTTACGAAGACTCGGTTTAGGTATTAAGGCAAATTTTAAAGAGAAAAGGGCGAATATCTACCCTTGATGACGTCGCAGGGGTGCGTGAGTGGTGTCCTGGGATAGGTCTCGCGAAGCCGGATCGAATGGCGATTAAAGAACACCGGGTGTCAGAACAAATTTTTTCAGTAGGCCTGATAAACTGAAATTTGTGTAAATTTAGAAGCTTAAAAAATTTCTAATAAAATAACTAAGGGTCGCAGCTCGCTGAAAACAACGGGGTCGTGCTTATATAGCCTTAGTCCACAATATAGATTGAAAAAGTTTTGAAAATCTAGCAACTTTAGAAAAAGTTAAAATTTTTGTATGGAGATTTAAGTCAAATATGTAAATAAGCCGAAAATGAAAGTAAATAAGATAATATATGTATTCTTACGCGTTAATATAGCTGAAACTACTAATTAGAATCTTTGATAAGCGCAAGAATGTCTGTATTTCAGTTTACAGGTGTCAAATTTGTTAATTTCCTATGAAAAACGCGCCGCTTACGAAGACTCGGTTTAGGTATTAAGGCAAATTTTAAAGAGAAAAGGGCGAATATCTACCCTTGATGACGTCGCAGGGGTGCGTGAGTGGTGTCCTGGGATAGGTCTCGCGAAGCCGGATCGAATGGCGATTAAAGAACACCGGGTGTCAGAACAAATTTTTTCAGTAGGCCTGATAAACTGAAATTTGTGTAAATTTAGAAGCTTAAAAAATTTCTAATAAAATAACTAAGGGTCGCAGCTCGCTGAAAACAACGGGGTCGTGCTTATATAGCCTTAGTCCACAATATAGATTGAAAAAGTTTTGAAAATCTAGCAACTTTAGAAAAAGTTAAAATTTTTGTATGGAGATTTAAGTCAAATATGTAAATAAGCCGAAAATGAAAGTAAATAAGATAATATATGTATTCTTACGCGTTAATATAGCTGAAACTACTAATTAGAATCTTTGATAAGCGCAAGAATGTCTGTATTTCAGTTTACAGGTGTCAAATTTGTTAATTTCCTATGAAAAACGCGCCGCTTACGAAGACTCGGTTTAGGTATTAAGGCAAATTTTAAAGAGAAAAGGGCGAATATCTACCCTTGATGACGTCGCAGGGGTGCGTGAGTGGTGTCCTGGGATAGGTCTCGCGAAGCCGGATCGAATGGCGATTAAAGAACACCGGGTGTCAGAACAAATTTTTTCAGTAGGCCTGATAAACTGAAATTTGTGTAAATTTAGAAGCTTAAAAAATTTCTAATAAAATAACTAAGGGTCGCAGCTCGCTGAAAACAACGGGGTCGTGCTTATATAGCCTTAGTCCACAATATAGATTGAAAAAGTTTTGAAAATCTAGCAACTTTAGAAAAAGTTAAAATTTTTGTATGGAGATTTAAGTCAAATATGTAAATAAGCCGAAAATGAAAGTAAATAAGATAATATATGTATTCTTACGCGTTAATATAGCTGAAACTACTAATTAGAATCTTTGATAAGCGCAAGAATGTCTGTATTTCAGTTTACAGGTGTCAAATTTGTTAATTTCCTATGAAAAACGCGCCGCTTACGAAGACTCGGTTTAGGTATTAAGGCAAATTTTAAAGAGAAAAGGGCGAATATCTACCCTTGATGACGTCGCAGGGGTGCGTGAGTGGTGTCCTGGGATAGGTCTCGCGAAGCCGGATCGAATGGCGATTAAAGAACACCGGGTGTCAGAACAAATTTTTTCAGTAGGCCTGATAAACTGAAATTTGTGTAAATTTAGAAGCTTAAAAAATTTCTAATAAAATAACTAAGGGTCGCAGCTCGCTGAAAACAACGGGGTCGTGCTTATATAGCCTTAGTCCACAATATAGATTGAAAAAGTTTTGAAAATCTAGCAACTTTAGAAAAAGTTAAAATTTTTGTATGGAGATTTAAGTCAAATATGTAAATAAGCCGAAAATGAAAGTAAATAAGATAATATATGTATTCTTACGCGTTAATATAGCTGAAACTACTAATTAGAATCTTTGATAAGCGCAAGAATGTCTGTATTTCAGTTTACAGGTGTCAAATTTGTTAATTTCCTATGAAAAACGCGCCGCTTACGAAGACTCGGTTTAGGTATTAAGGCAAATTTTAAAGAGAAAAGGGCGAATATCTACCCTTGATGACGTCGCAGGGGTGCGTGAGTGGTGTCCTGGGATAGGTCTCGCGAAGCCGGATCGAATGGTTAGGTTAGGTTAGGTTAGGTTAGGTTAGGTTAGGTTAGGTTAGGTTAGGTTAGGTTAGGTTAGGTTAGGTTAGGTTAGGTTAGGTTAGGTTAGGTTAGGTTAGGTTAGGTTAGGTTAGGTTAGGTTAGGTTAGGTTAGGTTAGGTTAGGTTAGGTTAGGTTAGGTTAGGTTAGGTTTTTTTTTTTTTTTTTTTTTTTTTTTTTTTTTTTTTTCAAATAAAATAACTCGAGATTTCTATGTATAATTGGCCCAAATTTTGTTTTCTAGGGCAGTTGTAAGCAAGTTACAGAATATGTAGGGATGTCGCTAAGGTATACAACAATCCCTCATTTAATCAGGTATATAAAATAAGAAAGAAATTTGGTGATGTACAGATACTGATGAGCCTAATTGTAAGCGTAAATAAGATTATATCGGTAGTAACGGAGCGGTGCTTATGAACTACACCAGAACCGTTGAGTTAAGATATGACGAAGAACAAATATGTATTTTATTACAGTTGGGGTGTATAGGAAGAGGAAAAAGAGTAATAAAGTAAGCGAAGTCTATGTTTGATGTTAAGTAGGGTAGAGACTACTTGGATATTAAGACGAACTTATAACTAAAGCAACTTGAATTATTGAGCGAATTCTGTGTGATTTTTTTTTTTTTTTTTTTTTTTTTTTTTTTTTTTTTTTTTTTTTTTTTTTTTTTTTTTTTTTTTTTTTGTTGCTTTTACAATATGAGATAAAATAATAACTAAATACAGTGTATATAAAATAATTTGAAGTAAGGAAAATAGAGAAAAACAATCAGAGAGAAGCAAAACGGCTACGATACGAGTACCAAGGTATGTATCTAGGCATACAAAAGGGAGTACTATATATTTTTAACATTTTTAGAATTTTTGTGAATAACTTTGTTTCTAAGCTAAAAATTACAAAACAAAATGCGAAAAAGATGAGTATAATGTCTATGGAACAATAATCCAAAATTTGAAATTTTTCGAAATTTTTTTTTTTTTTTTTTTTTTTTTTTTTTTTTTTTTTTAAATTTTTGAAAAGTCAATAACTTTTTTAATATAATCATTGTTGTGGAATAAAAAGCGAAAAAGAGGTGTCTGTTATGTCCACTACAATATTCTAAAATTTCAAATTTTGAAAAATTTTTTTTGCGAAAATAATTTCGTCGATAATCCGCCACTATACTAAAATATGTTAAGACTAGGTGTGAAAGATTTATTAAACGTGTACCATTTAGTATTAAACAGTTTGAAATTTGTAAAGAGATTTGGATACATGTTATGTGAGGTTCATAACTTATTAGTTATAAATTATTCAATCATAATTACGATGTTTGGTACATTAGTTAGTCTTAATAAACTTATTTACTAATATTATAGGCGAATTCTAATATAAAACAATTCAGATTGACCGCTATACAAGAGGTCAATCGGTTAATAAGCAGTATTGGTAAGAGGATTAATATTGATCCTCAACATAAAAATTATCATTGACATACATAGTAATAGTTAAAGTATAATGTAAGAAGATCGATCTAAGATTATGTATTTACAATGAATCAACGTATATTTCCTTACAGCTAAATTATGTATGCAAATACAAGTCCAAGCTTGTTATTTTATAAAAAGGTAGCAAAGGTGAGTAGTAAATAACAGTAATGTAATCATAATAACGGTAGATATTAAATTAAGTTAAAATCAATATAGCGCTCCTAATTGATGACATGTTAAAATGTGTAAATAACTAAATAATAATCGAATTAGGCAACAGCGCGCACTGAATAAAAGCGCTGTTATAAGGTAATGATAAGGGCTAGATGTAAAAATGAATAAGGAATTAATCGATGTTGGCAAGTAGCTTAATTTGTCAATAAAATGAGTAATTAAGCACTTGAGGCGATGCATGAAAGTGATTAATACAGATACTATAGTGTAGGCACTGTGTAGGCAATGCGGGCGAGTCAGATAAAAGATTAATTATAGTGTGATTATATTAGTGACAGTAAATAAGTTAGAAGTTAGCGAGGTGCCGAAGTCGATGACTAATACAGTAGCGAGTCCATGCTAATGCCATACGTAGTATTAGGTTGTGTCGAGTAATTTATCATTTAGTAATAGTATGTTTAAATTATAGATTGAAGCGTATTTATTTCTGATTAATTAATGTATATCCATTTTATGTTTGCAAAGATGGTGGCGACATTAATCTGTGTGTAAGAACCATAAAATTAAGTAAGCGTAGTGTGTAGTGTTTCGAGTAACCGTGAGGGCGCTAAATGCGCAGATAAAGAAAAGCAATGTAATGTACGTAGTGTATGTAGTGTTTTCGGCATCCGTAAGGCGCTAAATGCGAGTAGAAGGAATGAGTATCATGTAGTGTGTCAAGCGTCCGTGGGGGCGCTAAATGCGCATCGGGAGCGGTGTCGAATCAAGGAGATTGATTAATTGTGAAACAACGCGCAAAGATATAATATTTAATAGGTATGCTTAACAGAGTAAGCATAGTGCGTGCTAAATGAACGACTTAACTGATGAATTAATTAATGTAATCTATTATTGAGTTTGCAGATGGTTGTGCCAACGACAGTATGGCAGAACCATAACATTAAATGTGAGTAGTACGTAGTGTTCGAAGCAACCGTGGGGGCGCTAAATGCGCGGTTCGAGAAAGTGAGTTGTGTTGTGTGAGTAATGTTTCAGGTGTCCGTAAGGGGCGCTAAAAGCGACAAGTAGAAATGAGCAGAGCAGTATGTAGTACGTCGAGCGTCCGTAAGGCGCTAAATGCGCTGCTAAGGTGATATAATATCGAAGGGTCGATTAATTAAGAGTAAAGGCAGTGAGGTCTGGTGTTTAATAAGGGTTTAGACATTGTCAGTATGCCGCCTCTTGTGAGGATAATTATAAGGTGAGCAAATTAAAGTGTGTAATGTGTTAGTGTGTCAAGCGTCCTTGGGGGCGCTAAATGCGTAATTGAGAGAGATGGTTGTGTACGTGATGTATTAAGCATCCGACAGAGGCGCTGAGCGCCAGTAATAGTTTAATGGTACAAAGTACGTCGAGAATTTGTGATGGCGCTAAAAGCGCGATGAAGTAAATGTCGTAACTAAGGTAAGATATTAAATAAAGATAAAATTAAAGTCATAACCGCGATGTATTATCAACTAGAATTAAGTAACACACATTAATTGAAGATTGTAATGAAGTGAAATAATTGACAAATGTACTTACGAGTACAGGGTGACATCTGTGGCGAGTTACTAGAATTATGTGTAGAGTGTTGATGGGAGTGTAAATGAGGTGTAGTGCATAGGATGAGCGCCAGAGGCGCTAAATCCACGTGCGGTATACCGTTTAAATGCAATACTAGATGGCGTGGCGTTCGGGGAAACGCAGAAGGTGATGATGAGATGTTTCGTGTTATATTGGATGTAGATCAGTGATGATTGATTAGATGTTAATAATTAATTAAGTGATAGTGGCAAATGTGATAGGTGAGGTGTGAGGTAAAGTCTATGAGTGTGTTTCAGAGTCGGTGATAGTGGCGACATCTGTGAGGATTGTGTGTGAAATATTTATACCAAGAGGCAAAAATGATGCTTTTTAACGTGCTATTGGCTAGAAAGCACACTAATTTACGCAATGATGTGTAGTGAGTAGAGACTGGTGTAGATGGAGTATGTGTATTGGAGTATGTGTATCGGCCAAGTAAGAGTGGTGAAAATGTAAGAGGCAGGCTTAATGCTGTGTGAATTAGTAGTGAGTGATGAGAACTTAAGATAGAGAGAGTCAATGTGGTTGGGAGTGGTGTCAAAACAATGCTGTGAGAGTGAGAATAGATGTATGTGAATGTGATGAGTCAATATTAAGTGGTTTGATTGTGATATGAGATACAAAATATAACTTAAAAATGTGAATAATGTTAGAATGAGGCATGTTTAGTGGTTTGTATGAATGGGTTTGGTTGTGTAGATGTACCACGATGATATTTTGACTAATATTTAAAAGAATTGAGCATTGTGATAGCTTAATTATTGATGTGAAAATTTAAAATGTAATTGATGATAAATAGGTGATAAAAGGGTCCAAGTAAGTGCGAGTGGTGTCTAGAGAGAGGTAATGGTATGAAGATAAATGTGCGTAAATATGAAGAGTCTGTGTGAAGTAGTTTGGCCGTAATGAGAGAAAATAGATGGTAGCTTAAAGATCGAATTAATGCTTAAGCTAGCAAGTTTTAAGTTAATGTTTTGTTCGAAATGGGTTGTGGGGGTGTGGAGGCATAATATTCAAGGGGATTATCTGCGAAAAAGTAATTATTTAAGAAATAGATAGTGGGCGTGGCCAGAGGCGTGGCTAAATTGCTTTGTGTAAAACGGAGTGATGAAAAACGGGTAAAACTAGGTGGAAATTGATGTGTGAGGTATGTAAATAGTGTGGAAAACTCTGGCGGACACGATGATGTAATCAGATTTGATCTAAGTTTATTAGAAGTGTACTTTTCCTCAGTTTTCCTATGTCACGTGACACTGTGGAATAGTAATTAAGATAAGAACCAACTAGTGATGAGGTAAATGTCGATGAGGGGTGAAAAAGTGTCAAGAGTGAGTGTGTGAAGAGGCCCGCAGGGATGTAAGGTGTAAGGTGGAAATGTAATGTGACTGATAAATGTATTGTGCGAGTGTGTGTTAGTGAAAGTATGTGTGTGTGTGTGTGTAGTTATATGAGTAAAAGTGTGTTTGTGTGATGTGATGTGTTGTGTAAGTGTAGAATGTGAGAGTTAATGTGTGTTACTAATTACCATAATCCACACGAGCGCGAGTGCGCTCGGTCATAATGACGTGGAGTGGGCATACTTGAGAAGTGGCCGAGTGGCCGGCTGGTTTGCTTGATTTAGCGCAGTTGTGACATTTAATCAACTTCTTATCGTTCTTGACGGGACAGTCAATAAATGAATGCTCCGAAGAGGCGCAGTGTGAGCAGGCCTGGGTTTCTGTTCGACACTTGGATCGAAGGTGCCCATACTGAAGGCAGCGGTGGCATTGTAGAAGCGGGCAGTAGTCGCCGGCAGCGACTCTCTGGTGGTCAATATTGACTCGACCTAGTTTCGTCAACTCCTGCCAGATGGGAGGAGTGACCATGAGAATGGCGTTGTAAAGGCCAGGGTTGCGACGGTTGTTTTTTGTAAATTTCACAGATATGTCGGTGTCAGCCTTGAAGGCTTTAGTGACGGTGGGGTTCTGGCCGAGTATAATGTCAGTAAGCTCATCTTTATTGGTGTCGCGTGTAATGCCCTTAAGGATCACCATCGGCTGTAGCTTATCTAGTTTTTTCGCTATAAGAGCAGAGTTAGTGGCGAGGCGTTCCGCGGTTTCGTCCCGCTGCTCGAGTGTGTCGAACTCTACTCTTAGGCGGTTGTTGTTTATGGTTTGAATGCGTGCGGGTGCATAGGTGGAAGTTTTGAAAGATATGTTATCTTTCCACAGCTTATTGATCTCATCTTTAGTGGTCGGGGGGTCACCTGACTTGGTTACTACGAGAGTGTGACCGCCCTGGGGCTTAGGTGGAGTGGGGCGAGCGGCAGCCTCGGCGTAGGTGATTAAGCCTGAGGCCGTAGTGTGCGTGCTGGGTGTGCGCAACGCATTGCGTATTTCAGCTCGGACGCAGTCCCTGACGGTCTCCCTGATGGTCTCAGGACTGGGGGCACTGGCCTTGGCCAGCTCCTCGCGAACCGCCTGCCGCACCTGGTCGATACCAGGGGCCGCGTCCGTGGAGGTCTTAGCTGATGTGAAACAGGGCGGTGGTGTGCCCGTGACATACCGCTTCAGCGCGCTCACATTCTCGTTTATCTCATCGCGGTACTCCTTCTTCATACCACGTCCGCATTGTGCTACACAGTGCTTAATGCGGTCTAGCATACCGAGGGCCCCCTTGAGGAGGGCACCCTCGTAGTCGAAGGGCTGCTTAGCAGCCGGTGGTGGTTGTGTGGTGGCCTGTGAGGTGGCCGGAGTGGAGTGGTGTTCCCGGCTAGTGCTGGGGTGTTTGACTTTTGAAATTGGGCGGTATGTAGTCTTACCAGACTTACCGGATCTTGCAGATTTGACGGATCTCCCTGATCTATGGGACCGGAGGGTGTTAGTGGAGGGGGTAGGTGACCCACTGTCAGGGGAGAGGTAGGCGGTGAGGTCCCCGAAGTCACCTTCGTATTCCTCCCCGTCAGACGAAGACATATTTACAAATGTTAAACAGTAAAAATTCGAAATGATAAG
The DNA here is from genome assembly GCA_963576865.1 of Anania hortulata. Taxonomy (NCBI): domain Eukaryota; kingdom Metazoa; phylum Arthropoda; class Insecta; order Lepidoptera; family Crambidae; genus Anania; species Anania hortulata. The sequence continues at coordinate 20,838,422 of OY756400.1, forward strand.
GCGATAATTTGAATTAGCCGCGCTGTTACGTAATTCGATTTGTAAAAATAAATTTTTATTTATAGACGGATTAAGCTGAAATTTTTAGGAACGTTGTGCAATGTTATAAAACTAACTATAGTGAACGAAAACTGTAAGGAAATTGACGGGTTCCGTAGTTATTAACAAAAAACTAATAAAATGGCAACATTAACGGCGGAAATAATTTCGACGCCGGGAAAAAGTCTTATATAACGGAAACTACTAGGCCTAAAAATCTAAAAATGGTACCTCAGGTAAGAGGGGGCTTGCTGCTATCTTCTGAAGATTTTTCCAGGTGTGGTTGTCGCGGTAGATCTTGAGAGAATCCGATGCGAAGTCCAGGGACGAATTTGCTCAGACGAAAATGGCTGTAGCTCCTCTCCTGGTAGAGGGATTTTGATGGAAAAACCTGCAGAGTGATGAGGGTGATGGTGCGCGACGCCTGCTGTGCAGTCCAAGGTCGTACCACGTCCAGCTGCTGAGTTGACCCGGTGACTCGTTGTAGTTTTTGGCTTGTAGCTCGGCCAAATGAGCAGATAAAAATCCGCGGTCTTCACCAGCAGTTGGGGGGCAAAATGGCGCGTCGAATGATGTGTAATAAGCAGGGGGTCGTCGCGACAAATCGGGCAGCGTTCACTATTTTGTGTCCAATATCACTATTTTTCACGGTTTTTCGGCGATAAAAAGAGAACGGATAGTCCAATTCGTGCGCGGTTTTCACAGTTGGGTAGGTGGTAAAATTACGCGTCTTTTGATGTGTAATACACTGTATTTAGTAGTAAAAAGACTATTTTTACGATTTTAAGACAACGGAGCGTCGCAGAAACGTGGCGTTCGCGGCGGCGGACGGAGTGCGACTTGGTTAGGTTAGGTTAGGTTAGGTTAGGTTAGGTTAGGTTAGGTTAGGTTAGGTTAGGTTAGGTTAGGTTAGGTTAGGTTAGGTTAGGTTAGGTTAGGTTAGGTTAGGTTAGGTTAGGTTAGGTTAGGTTAGGTTAGGTTAGGTTAGGTTAGGTTAGGTTAGGTTAGGTTAGGTTAGGTTAGGTTAGGTTAGGTTAGGTTAGGTTAGGTTTTTTTTTTTTTTTTTTTTTTTTTTTTTTTTTTTTTTTTTTTTTTTTTTTTTTTAAATACACCTTCCTCCAACATTATTGGAGACTTTTTAGACAGTATAATTTAATTCTACTTCTACTATCTTCTATCTGCAACACTTAGTTTAATTATTCTATTCTACGCTATACTTATAATTTTTTATGTTTCCTTTCTACTTCTTAAATCTATTTTCTGTATTCTACTATTTTATGTAATATATTTTCGATATTAGATTATATAACTATTTTCTTATTTTCTACCGTTTTTTTTTTTTTTTTTTTTTTTTTTTTTTTTTTATATATCTAGATAAGTTTTTCTTTTTTTACTTAAGTGTACTCTTATGCCTTTTAATAATATTGTACAAATATTGTTTTAAGACATATTTTCTTAAGCTAACTCTTATTTCTATTGTTTACTTCTGACACTATTTTATTACAGTACTCTAAAAACCTATCTCTACTTTTGCTTAACATTATAACCGAAATATTTTCCATCTTTACACTTTCATTAATTGTCTGTTCCAGGTTGTATCGTTCCTTGGCGAACATCGGGCAATTCAACACTACGTGCAAAGCCGACTCGCTCTGCTCCGGGTCGCACGGGCACGATGGGTTCTCCTTACACTTGAACCTATTCAAGTATTCGGAGAACCCACCGTGTCCGGTCATGAGCTGCGTTGTGAGGTTTGTGGGCTCAAACTTCCTTACTATTTTGTAAGCCGCGACTGCACTTGGGAAGAAGACTTTTGTTACGGCGGCTGTTTCACCTGCCCTATATCTGCGGTCCCATTCGTCAAGCGTGGCTTTTCTCAAACTTCGCTTGACGAATGAGATCGGACACCGATCGTAATCAGGTCTTCGCTTGGAGCCCAAAGCGGCCTCCTTGGCTAGCTCGTCGGCTCTTTCGTTGCCGTCCATCCCCGCGTGTGCTTTTATCCAGAACAAATGCACAGATTTGTTCTGGAGAGACGATGTTTTTAAGTTCTCGCGGATGCTAACTGCTAGGGGATGTAGGCACGATGGATTGGCGACGGTCTGTAGAGCTGCCATGGAGTCACTGTAGACTCCAAACGAAGATTCACGGCTTTGGAGTATGGCCTGCGATGCCCTTTGGATGGCCAGAAGTTCAGCCTGATACACGGTGCAGTAATTGGCGAGCGCGAATTTTCGGGCTTTTGTTTCGGCCCCGCTAATCCACCAGGATAGCGCGGCCCCAACCTTGCCTTCGATCCGGCTGCCGTCCGTGAATATCTGAACGTCGAAATTACTGTGCGCGTCCAGGGCCTGGCGGTCTGTTAAGGTCGTAAAACCTGGCGCCGTTCTCTCCGCAGGGTGCGGGGCTTCCAGGGCCGGTGCCATCGACTCGACCTCGCGGTCAGCCAACTCCGTCGTTGGCACCCCCTTCTTCGCCTCATAGAGCGCGGCTGCCTCTTTCACGCGCAAGTCCAGGGGCAACACTCCAGCTAGGACCAGGGCGGCATTCAGAGAGACGGTGCGGTAGGCTCGGCACAGTTTCTGTGCCACTCCACGCTGCACCGTTCCGAGCTGCTTCTGAATGCCGATTTTGTCGACTGCTGGGGCCCACACGCTTGCGGCGTACAATATGATGGGCTCTACGGCTGCCGTGTATATAACCCGGAGAACCTCGGGGTGAAGCCCCCAACTGACCTTGGCTGCTCGGGTCAGCTGCTTCTGGATACCGGCGGCCTTCTTGCAGACATTTGCGACGTGTGAGTTGAACGTGAGTTTCTCATCGATCGTGACGCCCAAGATCTTCACCTCTTTCGACGCGGCAATGTCGGTCCCTCCCATGTTCAAGCGTGGTGTGTCGTACTTAAGCTTCCGCGTGATGGTCATCGCACTGGTTTTGTGCGGCGCGAACTTTAGCTTATTTCGGACACCCCACGCCCGAACACGTTCGAGAACGGCATTGGCGCGTCTCTCGATCTCCAGGGCCGTCACTCCGTCGAAGACGAGAACTACGTCGTCTGCAAATGCCTGAACATACTCGCCGGTTTGCTGAAGGTCTTGAAGAAGTGGATCCAGAAGCAGGTTCCAGAGGATCGGGCCTCCAATAGAGCCCTGTACGCACCCTTTATTCGTGGGCTTTCCATACTCCTCTCCGGAGTAGCGCACGACCACGCTTCGATCTTCGAGATAGCTGTCGAGTACTCTCCTCAAGTTAATGGGGCAACTCTCTTCGGCTAGTCGGATTCTTATGGCCGGCCACCATGCACTATCGAAGGCTCCCTCTATGTCGAGTGAGACCAGGGTTGTTATCTTTTTCTCCTGTATCTTAGTGCGAATGTGCTTCATCAGGACATAGAGGGAGTCTTCCGTGCTTCTCTGGGGCATGAATCCGAACTGCCTTGTACTGAGTCGCGGGAGGATGTGGTGCTTCACTCGAGCCATCAGCATTTTCTCGAAGATCTTCCCGAGGACAGGTAACAGTCCGATCGGACGATAGGATTTGGCAACGGAGTAGTCTGCCTTCCCCGGTTTTCTCAAAACCACAACTGTTGCCACCTTCCAGATTCTGGGAAAGGAATGGAGCTCTAAACATTTGTTTAGGATGTGCAGGAAGGTCTCAGGGTCACTTAGTATGGCGTGGCTGCAAATATCTGCCGTGAGGCCGTCGGCACCTGGGGCTTTCTTGGGGTTGAAGGAGCGAGCCGCCGCTTCTAGCTCACGTAGGATGAATGGCGGGTCACAGCATTCAAGTTGGTCCTCGTCATTCACTTTGTTGGCCTGTTCCCTTACGCGGCGGTGCACCTCCTCGTCCCCGCTCTCCAGGTCCTCTGGGTAGAACGTATTCGCTAGGAGCTTGACAGAGCCCTTCGCGTCAAGCTCTTCGCCATTTTCCCACAGCGGCAGATCTTCCTCCCTCTTTGCCGTTCGCCCTATGACCCTGTAGATGCCCTCCCACACTCCTTCCCTGTCCTGCTTGCAACAGAACTCCTTCCAACTCCCAACAGCCGCCTGTTTCACCTCCAGCTCATACTTTTCCTTCTCCTGCAGGTACTCCTGAACGACTATCGCTCTGCGGATCGGAGCAGCGCAACGGATCCTATTCTTCTTAGTGGCGACATCTTTTTTCAACCTGGCGAGCTTCTCGGACCACCACGGTATTGTAAGTTTTTCTTTGCTTTTCTGTTTCGGTATAAATTCCTCACAGCTTTTCAAAATGTTATTCGTGTAATTTTCAATTAGTTTTTCTATTTCTTTTTTGGTTTTAATTTTGTCTATTTCTTCTATTGTTATTTCTTTTTGTAAATTTACTTCTTTTAATTTTTGCCTAAATAATTCCCAATTTACTTTTTTAGTTTTGTAGATTCTGGTAGTTCGCTGAATTGTTAATCCTTTAGATTTTTGTAATTTAATTTTGAATAAAATGCCGTTGTGGTCCGAGCTGGTCAAACCCGGGTCCACCCTCCAGTCCTCGACGAGATCGAGCAAGTCGGTCGAGCAAGCCGTCACGTCGACGTAGCTGCTGTACCTTTTCCCCGCTCGTATCTCATCAAAGGTGGGAATGTTGCCGCTGTTCAGGATGTTAAGGTCCAGCTCGTGCAGCGCGCCGGAGAAATCCTCCCCTTGGTGGTCAGTTACAGGGCTCCCCCACCACAGGCTCTTGGCGTTGGCGTCGCCCCCGATAAGCAGGTTTCGGCGGTTTTGCTGCGCAATCCTCCGTATGTGGTCGATATAGGGCTCGATGGGTTTGTCGGGTTCGAAGTAGTAGGAGACGAGCGTGACCTCCCAAGCCCTGGTTCGGATCCTCACCACTACGATGTTCTCAGTGGTGAGTTTCGGGTACTGTGTCACGTCTAGGTCAGGATCAAAGACTGCGATCGCTGCCTTAACAGTCCCACTTCCTGTATCAGGGCTCTGGTAAACACGCACGCCCCTATAACCCTTCATCCTCCTCGTGCCGCCCACATATGGCTCTTGGATAAGCGCAACCGCCGCACCCCGCTTTGCAGCTTCTATAAGGAGCTCCTCCGTAGCCAGCTTCTTCCGCTTGAGGTTTGCCTGTATGAGCTGGTAAGGAAGTTCGCCTTGGGTGCCCTTAGCAGTAAGCTACGGTAGACCGAGCCAGCCGGTCCCATTTGCGGCGTATTGGGCACTCGGTACTGAATGCATTATGCTCGGTGTTAAGCAGTTTCGCTTTGCAGCAGTTGTGGCACGTTGGTGCTGCGCCCGCGAGAAGTTCTGTGCATTCAGACCTCATATGTGGCCCACCGCAGTGGCTACATAGATCGGCTGGCTCCTTGCAAAAACGCTTGCTGTGTCCGTACCCAAGGCATCGTGTGCATTGCACCAAAGGCGACTGGTCCTCAACTCTGACGCGCTGGAGGTCTACGTGGAAAAAGCCATTTTTAGTCGCGCGCACCCATACCTTAGGGGAAACGGAAACAATGACGTCGCAAGTATGCGGATTCCTTGCACGCTTTCTATATTTAATTGTGACGTGGTCCTCCCCTTCTCCGAGGCCGCGAAAAACATCCCGGTTCTGATTCTGGAGGGCTTTGAGGATGTCCTCATCAGTGTTCATCACTAATACGCCCTTCAGAATCAGCAGCGGGTCCTTGTTCTTAACGTCCTCGACGTTGAGGTGGACCCCTTCCTGCGCTAGCCTTTTCTTGACCTTCTCTCTCTCCTCTACCGACTCAAAACCCATTATAACTTTCCTGTCTTTGGCTTTCCTTACTCTTTCTACTTTCACCCAGCCCTCCTTCGCATCTACCGCTTTTCTTATCCTCTCTATCACTTCCTCCCCTGTCTCTGTTTCATTCCTCGAGGTGACTGCGACAGAGTGCAGGGCCCCGGCCGTTGGTGTCGCTTTCGCGACATGTTGGGCGGCCACTCCTGCATACGTCGCCGTCGTCTCGAGGGTCTCCCTTTTCTGAAGTAGCGTCTCCTTCAACTCCTCCATTTTCCTGTTATTCTCCCTAATCAGGTCCGAGTATTCCTCCATCTGTTTAGTCAGGTTTAGTCCTTCTGTGACTGAGAAGGTGGAATCGGCGGCCGATGGCGACACCGACTCCACCGTCCCAGTTGCTTTCCCTGTACTGTCACCTTTTCTCTTCCCCTCGTTTACCATCTCTCTCACAATCTGATACAGCCTGTCGATCGCTTCGATGACGCCTGTTTTTATGTCCGTTTTCAGATTGCGAGAGTTGTTAAGGTGGAGCTTCGCCTTTGTGAGGCACGACTTGGCTTCCGCCAGTCGGTCGGGACGAGAAGATTTCGGCGACGGGCGCGCAGCGGCCGCCAGTGCCTTTTCTCCCATCCTGTTGTCTTGCGTTTTCGTGGTTGGTCGCGGTGCAGCAGGCGGTGCCTGCGCTGTCGACGGCGCCAGGGTGGGAGAGGGGCCCGAGTTTGCGGCCTCCCATTCGCCGATACTGCGGCGGACGCTCGCTCCGAATGGGGCCGAGGGGGACCTGCTGTCGGTCGTCTTGGAGGAGGATGGAGTACGAGCCGTGTACATTTTGTTGGTGGAAGGTGTAAAAGGCGCTACGCAGAGCAATACGACTGTAAGTGTTGTAAAAGACGGCTCTGCACAGCAACCTTGTGTCAAAAATAACAATAATCAACGTGTATATAGTTAATGATTGGTTGTAACAAGATATACGTCAATAAAAGTAAAATACTATATAAAAATAATATAAAAGTAAATAAAAGTAACACAATAGTGTTTTATTTGTCTGTGACAAGTCAAGAGACTTCACAGTCACTGTCTACGACCGTATGTTTGCCCCCGTCAAAATTCTAAAGAAAGTTTAAACACGACCACTCAACCGAGCCTTGATGGTAAAGCGTCAAAGGGAGGGTGGGAGGGCGAATTTTTGCCCTTGATGACGTCGCAGGGGCGCGTGGGTGGTGTCCCGAGATAGGTCTCGCGAAGCCTGATCTAATGGCGATGAAAGAACACCGGGTGTCAGAACAAAAATTTTCAGGAGCACTGAAAAACTGAAATTATGTTAAAATTTAGAGTCTAAAAAATTTGTAATTAAATAACTATACGTCGCAGCGCGCTGAAAACAACGCAGCTATGCTTATATAGCTTTAATCTATAATATAGCTCGAAAAAATTTTGAAGATCGGACAAGTTTAGAAAAAGTTAAAAATTTTGTATGGAGATCTAAGTCAAAAATGTAAATATAGCCAAAAATGAAAGTAAATAAGATTATATACTTATTCTTACGCGTTGATATAACTGAAACTACCGATAAGAACCTTTGAAAAGCGCAAGAGTGACTGTATTTCAGTTTTCAGATGTCAAATTTGTTACTTTTCTTAGAAAAACGCGCCGCTTAAGTAACCTCGGTTAGGTATTTATGCAAAATTTTTTAGAGAAAAGGGCGAATTACTACCCTTGATGACGTCGCAGGGGCGCGTGGGTGGTGTCCCGAGATAGGTCTCGCGAAGCCTGATCTAATGGCGATGAAAGAACACCGGGTGTCAGAACAAAAATTTTCAGGAGCACTGAAAAACTGAAATTATGTTAAAATTTAGAGTCTAAAAAATTTGTAATTAAATAACTATACGTCGCAGCGCGCTGAAAACAACGCAGCTATGCTTATATAGCTTTAATCTATAATATAGCTCGAAAAAATTTTGAAGATCGGACAAGTTTAGAAAAAGTTAAAAATTTTGTATGGAGATCTAAGTCAAAAATGTAAATATAGCCAAAAATGAAAGTAAATAAGATTATATACTTATTCTTACGCGTTGATATAACTGAAACTACCGATAAGAACCTTTGAAAAGCGCAAGAGTGACTGTATTTCAGTTTTCAGATGTCAAATTTGTTACTTTTCTTAGAAAAACGCGCCGCTTAAGTAACCTCGGTTAGGTATTTATGCAAAATTTTTTAGAGAAAAGGGCGAATTACTACCCTTGATGACGTCGCAGGGGCGCGTGGGTGGTGTCCCGAGATAGGTCTCGCGAAGCCTGATCTAATGGCGATGAAAGAACACCGGGTGTCAGAACAAAAATTTTCAGGAGCACTGAAAAACTGAAATTATGTTAAAATTTAGAGTCTAAAAAATTTGTAATTAAATAACTATACGTCGCAGCGCGCTGAAAACAACGCAGCTATGCTTATATAGCTTTAATCTATAATATAGCTCGAAAAAATTTTGAAGATCGGACAAGTTTAGAAAAAGTTAAAAATTTTGTATGGAGATCTAAGTCAAAAATGTAAATATAGCCAAAAATGAAAGTAAATAAGATTATATACTTATTCTTACGCGTTGATATAACTGAAACTACCGATAAGAACCTTTGAAAAGCGCAAGAGTGACTGTATTTCAGTTTTCAGATGTCAAATTTGTTACTTTTCTTAGAAAAACGCGCCGCTTAAGTAACCTCGGTTAGGTATTTATGCAAAATTTTTTAGAGAAAAGGGCGAATTACTACCCTTGATGACGTCGCAGGGGCGCGTGGGTGGTGTCCCGAGATAGGTCTCGCGAAGCCTGATCTAATGGCGATGAAAGAACACCGGGTGTCAGAACAAAAATTTTCAGGAGCACTGAAAAACTGAAATTATGTTAAAATTTAGAGTCTAAAAAATTTGTAATTAAATAACTATACGTCGCAGCGCGCTGAAAACAACGCAGCTATGCTTATATAGCTTTAATCTATAATATAGCTCGAAAAAATTTTGAAGATCGGACAAGTTTAGAAAAAGTTAAAAATTTTGTATGGAGATCTAAGTCAAAAATGTAAATATAGCCAAAAATGAAAGTAAATAAGATTATATACTTATTCTTACGCGTTGATATAACTGAAACTACCGATAAGAACCTTTGAAAAGCGCAAGAGTGACTGTATTTCAGTTTTCAGATGTCAAATTTGTTACTTTTCTTAGAAAAACGCGCCGCTTAAGTAACCTCGGTTAGGTATTTATGCAAAATTTTTTAGAGAAAAGGGCGAATTACTACCCTTGATGACGTCGCAGGGGCGCGTGGGTGGTGTCCCGAGATAGGTCTCGCGAAGCCTGATCTAATGGCGATGAAAGAACACCGGGTGTCAGAACAAAAATTTTCAGGAGCACTGAAAAACTGAAATTATGTTAAAATTTAGAGTCTAAAAAATTTGTAATTAAATAACTATACGTCGCAGCGCGCTGAAAACAACGCAGCTATGCTTATATAGCTTTAATCTATAATATAGCTCGAAAAAATTTTGAAGATCGGACAAGTTTAGAAAAAGTTAAAAATTTTGTATGGAGATCTAAGTCAAAAATGTAAATATAGCCAAAAATGAAAGTAAATAAGATTATATACTTATTCTTACGCGTTGATATAACTGAAACTACCGATAAGAACCTTTGAAAAGCGCAAGAGTGACTGTATTTCAGTTTTCAGATGTCAAATTTGTTACTTTTCTTAGAAAAACGCGCCGCTTAAGTAACCTCGGTTAGGTATTTATGCAAAATTTTTTAGAGAAAAGGGCGAATTACTACCCTTGATGACGTCGCAGGGGCGCGTGGGTGGTGTCCCGAGATAGGTCTCGCGAAGCCTGATCTAATGGCGATGAAAGAACACCGGGTGTCAGAACAAAAATTTTCAGGAGCACTGAAAAACTGAAATTATGTTAAAATTTAGAGTCTAAAAAATTTGTAATTAAATAACTATACGTCGCAGCGCGCTGAAAACAACGCAGCTATGCTTATATAGCTTTAATCTATAATATAGCTCGAAAAAATTTTGAAGATCGGACAAGTTTAGAAAAAGTTAAAAATTTTGTATGGAGATCTAAGTCAAAAATGTAAATATAGCCAAAAATGAAAGTAAATAAGATTATATACTTATTCTTACGCGTTGATATAACTGAAACTACCGATAAGAACCTTTGAAAAGCGCAAGAGTGACTGTATTTCAGTTTTCAGATGTCAAATTTGTTACTTTTCTTAGAAAAACGCGCCGCTTAAGTAACCTCGGTTAGGTATTTATGCAAAATTTTTTAGAGAAAAGGGCGAATTACTACCCTTGATGACGTCGCAGGGGCGCGTGGGTGGTGTCCCGAGATAGGTCTCGCGAAGCCTGATCTAATGGCGATGAAAGAACACCGGGTGTCAGAACAAAAATTTTCAGGAGCACTGAAAAACTGAAATTATGTTAAAATTTAGAGTCTAAAAAATTTGTAATTAAATAACTATACGTCGCAGCGCGCTGAAAACAACGCAGCTATGCTTATATAGCTTTAATCTATAATATAGCTCGAAAAAATTTTGAAGATCGGACAAGTTTAGAAAAAGTTAAAAATTTTGTATGGAGATCTAAGTCAAAAATGTAAATATAGCCAAAAATGAAAGTAAATAAGATTATATACTTATTCTTACGCGTTGATATAACTGAAACTACCGATAAGAACCTTTGAAAAGCGCAAGAGTGACTGTATTTCAGTTTTCAGATGTCAAATTTGTTACTTTTCTTAGAAAAACGCGCCGCTTAAGTAACCTCGGTTAGGTATTTATGCAAAATTTTTTAGAGAAAAGGGCGAATTACTACCCTTGATGACGTCGCAGGGGCGCGTGGGTGGTGTCCCGAGATAGGTCTCGCGAAGCCTGATCTAATGGCGATGAAAGAACACCGGGTGTCAGAACAAAAATTTTCAGGAGCACTGAAAAACTGAAATTATGTTAAAATTTAGAGTCTAAAAAATTTGTAATTAAATAACTATACGTCGCAGCGCGCTGAAAACAACGCAGCTATGCTTATATAGCTTTAATCTATAATATAGCTCGAAAAAATTTTGAAGATCGGACAAGTTTAGAAAAAGTTAAAAATTTTGTATGGAGATCTAAGTCAAAAATGTAAATATAGCCAAAAATGAAAGTAAATAAGATTATATACTTATTCTTACGCGTTGATATAACTGAAACTACCGATAAGAACCTTTGAAAAGCGCAAGAGTGACTGTATTTCAGTTTTCAGATGTCAAATTTGTTACTTTTCTTAGAAAAACGCGCCGCTTAAGTAACCTCGGTTAGGTATTTATGCAAAATTTTTTAGAGAAAAGGGCGAATTACTACCCTTGATGACGTCGCAGGGGCGCGTGGGTGGTGTCCCGAGATAGGTCTCGCGAAGCCTGATCTAATGGCGATGAAAGAACACCGGGTGTCAGAACAAAAATTTTCAGGAGCACTGAAAAACTGAAATTATGTTAAAATTTAGAGTCTAAAAAATTTGTAATTAAATAACTATACGTCGCAGCGCGCTGAAAACAACGCAGCTATGCTTATATAGCTTTAATCTATAATATAGCTCGAAAAAATTTTGAAGATCGGACAAGTTTAGAAAAAGTTAAAAATTTTGTATGGAGATCTAAGTCAAAAATGTAAATATAGCCAAAAATGAAAGTAAATAAGATTATATACTTATTCTTACGCGTTGATATAACTGAAACTACCGATAAGAACCTTTGAAAAGCGCAAGAGTGACTGTATTTCAGTTTTCAGATGTCAAATTTGTTACTTTTCTTAGAAAAACGCGCCGCTTAAGTAACCTCGGTTAGGTATTTATGCAAAATTTTTTAGAGAAAAGGGCGAATTACTACCCTTGATGACGTCGCAGGGGCGCGTGGGTGGTGTCCCGAGATAGGTCTCGCGAAGCCTGATCTAATGGCGATGAAAGAACACCGGGTGTCAGAACAAAAATTTTCAGGAGCACTGAAAAACTGAAATTATGTTAAAATTTAGAGTCTAAAAAATTTGTAATTAAATAACTATACGTCGCAGCGCGCTGAAAACAACGCAGCTATGCTTATATAGCTTTAATCTATAATATAGCTCGAAAAAATTTTGAAGATCGGACAAGTTTAGAAAAAGTTAAAAATTTTGTATGGAGATCTAAGTCAAAAATGTAAATATAGCCAAAAATGAAAGTAAATAAGATTATATACTTATTCTTACGCGTTGATATAACTGAAACTACCGATAAGAACCTTTGAAAAGCGCAAGAGTGACTGTATTTCAGTTTTCAGATGTCAAATTTGTTACTTTTCTTAGAAAAACGCGCCGCTTAAGTAACCTCGGTTAGGTATTTATGCAAAATTTTTTAGAGAAAAGGGCGAATTACTACCCTTGATGACGTCGCAGGGGCGCGTGGGTGGTGTCCCGAGATAGGTCTCGCGAAGCCTGATCTAATGGCGATGAAAGAACACCGGGTGTCAGAACAAAAATTTTCAGGAGCACTGAAAAACTGAAATTATGTTAAAATTTAGAGTCTAAAAAATTTGTAATTAAATAACTATACGTCGCAGCGCGCTGAAAACAACGCAGCTATGCTTATATAGCTTTAATCTATAATATAGCTCGAAAAAATTTTGAAGATCGGACAAGTTTAGAAAAAGTTAAAAATTTTGTATGGAGATCTAAGTCAAAAATGTAAATATAGCCAAAAATGAAAGTAAATAAGATTATATACTTATTCTTACGCGTTGATATAACTGAAACTACCGATAAGAACCTTTGAAAAGCGCAAGAGTGACTGTATTTCAGTTTTCAGATGTCAAATTTGTTACTTTTCTTAGAAAAACGCGCCGCTTAAGTAACCTCGGTTAGGTATTTATGCAAAATTTTTTAGAGAAAAGGGCGAATTACTACCCTTGATGACGTCGCAGGGGCGCGTGGGTGGTGTCCCGAGATAGGTCTCGCGAAGCCTGATCTAATGGCGATGAAAGAACACCGGGTGTCAGAACAAAAATTTTCAGGAGCACTGAAAAACTGAAATTATGTTAAAATTTAGAGTCTAAAAAATTTGTAATTAAATAACTATACGTCGCAGCGCGCTGAAAACAACGCAGCTATGCTTATATAGCTTTAATCTATAATATAGCTCGAAAAAATTTTGAAGATCGGACAAGTTTAGAAAAAGTTAAAAATTTTGTATGGAGATCTAAGTCAAAAATGTAAATATAGCCAAAAATGAAAGTAAATAAGATTATATACTTATTCTTACGCGTTGATATAACTGAAACTACCGATAAGAACCTTTGAAAAGCGCAAGAGTGACTGTATTTCAGTTTTCAGATGTCAAATTTGTTACTTTTCTTAGAAAAACGCGCCGCTTAAGTAACCTCGGTTAGGTATTTATGCAAAATTTTTTAGAGAAAAGGGCGAATTACTACCCTTGATGACGTCGCAGGGGCGCGTGGGTGGTGTCCCGAGATAGGTCTCGCGAAGCCTGATCTAATGGCGATGAAAGAACACCGGGTGTCAGAACAAAAATTTTCAGGAGCACTGAAAAACTGAAATTATGTTAAAATTTAGAGTCTAAAAAATTTGTAATTAAATAACTATACGTCGCAGCGCGCTGAAAACAACGCAGCTATGCTTATATAGCTTTAATCTATAATATAGCTCGAAAAAATTTTGAAGATCGGACAAGTTTAGAAAAAGTTAAAAATTTTGTATGGAGATCTAAGTCAAAAATGTAAATATAGCCAAAAATGAAAGTAAATAAGATTATATACTTATTCTTACGCGTTGATATAACTGAAACTACCGATAAGAACCTTTGAAAAGCGCAAGAGTGACTGTATTTCAGTTTTCAGATGTCAAATTTGTTACTTTTCTTAGAAAAACGCGCCGCTTAAGTAACCTCGGTTAGGTATTTATGCAAAATTTTTTAGAGAAAAGGGCGAATTACTACCCTTGATGACGTCGCAGGGGCGCGTGGGTGGTGTCCCGAGATAGGTCTCGCGAAGCCTGATCTAATGGCGATGAAAGAACACCGGGTGTCAGAACAAAAATTTTCAGGAGCACTGAAAAACTGAAATTATGTTAAAATTTAGAGTCTAAAAAATTTGTAATTAAATAACTATACGTCGCAGCGCGCTGAAAACAACGCAGCTATGCTTATATAGCTTTAATCTATAATATAGCTCGAAAAAATTTTGAAGATCGGACAAGTTTAGAAAAAGTTAAAAATTTTGTATGGAGATCTAAGTCAAAAATGTAAATATAGCCAAAAATGAAAGTAAATAAGATTATATACTTATTCTTACGCGTTGATATAACTGAAACTACCGATAAGAACCTTTGAAAAGCGCAAGAGTGACTGTATTTCAGTTTTCAGATGTCAAATTTGTTACTTTTCTTAGAAAAACGCGCCGCTTAAGTAACCTCGGTTAGGTATTTATGCAAAATTTTTTAGAGAAAAGGGCGAATTACTACCCTTGATGACGTCGCAGGGGCGCGTGGGTGGTGTCCCGAGATAGGTCTCGCGAAGCCTGATCTAATGGCGATGAAAGAACACCGGGTGTCAGAACAAAAATTTTCAGGAGCACTGAAAAACTGAAATTATGTTAAAATTTAGAGTCTAAAAAATTTGTAATTAAATAACTATACGTCGCAGCGCGCTGAAAACAACGCAGCTATGCTTATATAGCTTTAATCTATAATATAGCTCGAAAAAATTTTGAAGATCGGACAAGTTTAGAAAAAGTTAAAAATTTTGTATGGAGATCTAAGTCAAAAATGTAAATATAGCCAAAAATGAAAGTAAATAAGATTATATACTTATTCTTACGCGTTGATATAACTGAAACTACCGATAAGAACCTTTGAAAAGCGCAAGAGTGACTGTATTTCAGTTTTCAGATGTCAAATTTGTTACTTTTCTTAGAAAAACGCGCCGCTTAAGTAACCTCGGTTAGGTATTTATGCAAAATTTTTTAGAGAAAAGGGCGAATTACTACCCTTGATGACGTCGCAGGGGCGCGTGGGTGGTGTCCCGAGATAGGTCTCGCGAAGCCTGATCTAATGGCGATGAAAGAACACCGGGTGTCAGAACAAAAATTTTCAGGAGCACTGAAAAACTGAAATTATGTTAAAATTTAGAGTCTAAAAAATTTGTAATTAAATAACTATACGTCGCAGCGCGCTGAAAACAACGCAGCTATGCTTATATAGCTTTAATCTATAATATAGCTCGAAAAAATTTTGAAGATCGGACAAGTTTAGAAAAAGTTAAAAATTTTGTATGGAGATCTAAGTCAAAAATGTAAATATAGCCAAAAATGAAAGTAAATAAGATTATATACTTATTCTTACGCGTTGATATAACTGAAACTACCGATAAGAACCTTTGAAAAGCGCAAGAGTGACTGTATTTCAGTTTTCAGATGTCAAATTTGTTACTTTTCTTAGAAAAACGCGCCGCTTAAGTAACCTCGGTTAGGTATTTATGCAAAATTTTTTAGAGAAAAGGGCGAATTACTACCCTTGATGACGTCGCAGGGGCGCGTGGGTGGTGTCCCGAGATAGGTCTCGCGAAGCCTGATCTAATGGCGATGAAAGAACACCGGGTGTCAGAACAAAAATTTTCAGGAGCACTGAAAAACTGAAATTATGTTAAAATTTAGAGTCTAAAAAATTTGTAATTAAATAACTATACGTCGCAGCGCAAACAACGCAGCTATGCTTATATAGCTTTAATCTATAATATAGCTCGAAAAAATTTTGAAGATCGGACAAGTTTAGAAAAAGTTAAAAATTTTGTATGGAGATCTAAGTCAAAAATGTAAATATAGCCAAAAATGAAAGTAAATAAGATTATATACTTATTCTTACGCGTTGATATAACTGAAACTACCGATAAGAACCTTTGAAAAGCGCAAGAGTGACTGTATTTCAGTTTTCAGATGTCAAATTTGTTACTTTTCTTAGAAAAACGCGCCGCTTAAGTAACCTCGGTTAGGTATTTATGCAAAATTTTTTAGAGAAAAGGGCGAATTACTACCCTTGATGACGTCGCAGGGGCGCGTGGGTGGTGTCCCGAGATAGGTCTCGCGAAGCCTGATCTAATGGCGATGAAAGAACACCGGGTGTCAGAACAAAAATTTTCAGGAGCACTGAAAAACTGAAATTATGTTAAAATTTAGAGTCTAAAAAATTTGTAATTAAATAACTATACGTCGCAGCGCGCTGAAAACAACGCAGCTATGCTTATATAGCTTTAATCTATAATATAGCTCGAAAAAATTTTGAAGATCGGACAAGTTTAGAAAAAGTTAAAAATTTTGTATGGAGATCTAAGTCAAAAATGTAAATATAGCCAAAAATGAAAGTAAATAAGATTATATACTTATTCTTACGCGTTGATATAACTGAAACTACCGATAAGAACCTTTGAAAAGCGCAAGAGTGACTGTATTTCAGTTTTCAGATGTCAAATTTGTTACTTTTCTTAGAAAAACGCGCCGCTTAAGTAACCTCGGTTAGGTATTTATGCAAAATTTTTTAGAGAAAAGGGCGAATTACTACCCTTGATGACGTCGCAGGGGCGCGTGGGTGGTGTCCCGAGATAGGTCTCGCGAAGCCTGATCTAATGGCGATGAAAGAACACCGGGTGTCAGAACAAAAATTTTCAGGAGCACTGAAAAACTGAAATTATGTTAAAATTTAGAGTCTAAAAAATTTGTAATTAAATAACTATACGTCGCAGCGCGCTGAAAACAACGCAGCTATGCTTATATAGCTTTAATCTATAATATAGCTCGAAAAAATTTTGAAGATCGGACAAGTTTAGAAAAAGTTAAAAATTTTGTATGGAGATCTAAGTCAAAAATGTAAATATAGCCAAAAATGAAAGTAAATAAGATTATATACTTATTCTTACGCGTTGATATAACTGAAACTACCGATAAGAACCTTTGAAAAGCGCAAGAGTGACTGTATTTCAGTTTTCAGATGTCAAATTTGTTACTTTTCTTAGAAAAACGCGCCGCTTAAGTAACCTCGGTTAGGTATTTATGCAAAATTTTTTAGAGAAAAGGGCGAATTACTACCCTTGATGACGTCGCAGGGGCGCGTGGGTGGTGTCCCGAGATAGGTCTCGCGAAGCCTGATCTAATGGCGATGAAAGAACACCGGGTGTCAGAACAAAAATTTTCAGGAGCACTGAAAAACTGAAATTATGTTAAAATTTAGAGTCTAAAAAATTTGTAATTAAATAACTATACGTCGCAGCGCGCTGAAAACAACGCAGCTATGCTTATATAGCTTTAATCTATAATATAGCTCGAAAAAATTTTGAAGATCGGACAAGTTTAGAAAAAGTTAAAAATTTTGTATGGAGATCTAAGTCAAAAATGTAAATATAGCCAAAAATGAAAGTAAATAAGATTATATACTTATTCTTACGCGTTGATATAACTGAAACTACCGATAAGAACCTTTGAAAAGCGCAAGAGTGACTGTATTTCAGTTTTCAGATGTCAAATTTGTTACTTTTCTTAGAAAAACGCGCCGCTTAAGTAACCTCGGTTAGGTATTTATGCAAAATTTTTTAGAGAAAAGGGCGAATTACTACCCTTGATGACGTCGCAGGGGCGCGTGGGTGGTGTCCCGAGATAGGTCTCGCGAAGCCTGATCTAATGGCGATGAAAGAACACCGGGTGTCAGAACAAAAATTTTCAGGAGCACTGAAAAACTGAAATTATGTTAAAATTTAGAGTCTAAAAAATTTGTAATTAAATAACTATACGTCGCAGCGCGCTGAAAACAACGCAGCTATGCTTATATAGCTTTAATCTATAATATAGCTCGAAAAAATTTTGAAGATCGGACAAGTTTAGAAAAAGTTAAAAATTTTGTATGGAGATCTAAGTCAAAAATGTAAATATAGCCAAAAATGAAAGTAAATAAGATTATATACTTATTCTTACGCGTTGATATAACTGAAACTACCGATAAGAACCTTTGAAAAGCGCAAGAGTGACTGTATTTCAGTTTTCAGATGTCAAATTTGTTACTTTTCTTAGAAAAACGCGCCGCTTAAGTAACCTCGGTTAGGTATTTATGCAAAATTTTTTAGAGAAAAGGGCGAATTACTACCCTTGATGACGTCGCAGGGGCGCGTGGGTGGTGTCCCGAGATAGGTCTCGCGAAGCCTGATCTAATGGCGATGAAAGAACACCGGGTGTCAGAACAAAAATTTTCAGGAGCACTGAAAAACTGAAATTATGTTAAAATTTAGAGTCTAAAAAATTTGTAATTAAATAACTATACGTCGCAGCGCGCTGAAAACAACGCAGCTATGCTTATATAGCTTTAATCTATAATATAGCTCGAAAAAATTTTGAAGATCGGACAAGTTTAGAAAAAGTTAAAAATTTTGTATGGAGATCTAAGTCAAAAATGTAAATATAGCCAAAAATGAAAGTAAATAAGATTATATACTTATTCTTACGCGTTGATATAACTGAAACTACCGATAAGAACCTTTGAAAAGCGCAAGAGTGACTGTATTTCAGTTTTCAGATGTCAAATTTGTTACTTTTCTTAGAAAAACGCGCCGCTTAAGTAACCTCGGTTAGGTATTTATGCAAAATTTTTTAGAGAAAAGGGCGAATTACTACCCTTGATGACGTCGCAGGGGCGCGTGGGTGGTGTCCCGAGATAGGTCTCGCGAAGCCTGATCTAATGGCGATGAAAGAACACCGGGTGTCAGAACAAAAATTTTCAGGAGCACTGAAAAACTGAAATTATGTTAAAATTTAGAGTCTAAAAAATTTGTAATTAAATAACTATACGTCGCAGCGCGCTGAAAACAACGCAGCTATGCTTATATAGCTTTAATCTATAATATAGCTCGAAAAAATTTTGAAGATCGGACAAGTTTAGAAAAAGTTAAAAATTTTGTATGGAGATCTAAGTCAAAAATGTAAATATAGCCAAAAATGAAAGTAAATAAGATTATATACTTATTCTTACGCGTTGATATAACTGAAACTACCGATAAGAACCTTTGAAAAGCGCAAGAGTGACTGTATTTCAGTTTTCAGATGTCAAATTTGTTACTTTTCTTAGAAAAACGCGCCGCTTAAGTAACCTCGGTTAGGTATTTATGCAAAATTTTTTAGAGAAAAGGGCGAATTACTACCCTTGATGACGTCGCAGGGGCGCGTGGGTGGTGTCCCGAGATAGGTCTCGCGAAGCCTGATCTAATGGCGATGAAAGAACACCGGGTGTCAGAACAAAAATTTTCAGGAGCACTGAAAAACTGAAATTATGTTAAAATTTAGAGTCTAAAAAATTTGTAATTAAATAACTATACGTCGCAGCGCGCTGAAAACAACGCAGCTATGCTTATATAGCTTTAATCTATAATATAGCTCGAAAAAATTTTGAAGATCGGACAAGTTTAGAAAAAGTTAAAAATTTTGTATGGAGATCTAAGTCAAAAATGTAAATATAGCCAAAAATGAAAGTAAATAAGATTATATACTTATTCTTACGCGTTGATATAACTGAAACTACCGATAAGAACCTTTGAAAAGCGCAAGAGTGACTGTATTTCAGTTTTCAGATGTCAAATTTGTTACTTTTCTTAGAAAAACGCGCCGCTTAAGTAACCTCGGTTAGGTATTTATGCAAAATTTTTTAGAGAAAAGGGCGAATTACTACCCTTGATGACGTCGCAGGGGCGCGTGGGTGGTGTCCCGAGATAGGTCTCGCGAAGCCTGATCTAATGGCGATGAAAGAACACCGGGTGTCAGAACAAAAATTTTCAGGAGCACTGAAAAACTGAAATTATGTTAAAATTTAGAGTCTAAAAAATTTGTAATTAAATAACTATACGTCGCAGCGCGCTGAAAACAACGCAGCTATGCTTATATAGCTTTAATCTATAATATAGCTCGAAAAAATTTTGAAGATCGGACAAGTTTAGAAAAAGTTAAAAATTTTGTATGGAGATCTAAGTCAAAAATGTAAATATAGCCAAAAATGAAAGTAAATAAGATTATATACTTATTCTTACGCGTTGATATAACTGAAACTACCGATAAGAACCTTTGAAAAGCGCAAGAGTGACTGTATTTCAGTTTTCAGATGTCAAATTTGTTACTTTTCTTAGAAAAACGCGCCGCTTAAGTAACCTCGGTTAGGTATTTATGCAAAATTTTTTAGAGAAAAGGGCGAATTACTACCCTTGATGACGTCGCAGGGGCGCGTGGGTGGTGTCCCGAGATAGGTCTCGCGAAGCCTGATCTAATGGCGATGAAAGAACACCGGGTGTCAGAACAAAAATTTTCAGGAGCACTGAAAAACTGAAATTATGTTAAAATTTAGAGTCTAAAAAATTTGTAATTAAATAACTATACGTCGCAGCGCGCTGAAAACAACGCAGCTATGCTTATATAGCTTTAATCTATAATATAGCTCGAAAAAATTTTGAAGATCGGACAAGTTTAGAAAAAGTTAAAAATTTTGTATGGAGATCTAAGTCAAAAATGTAAATATAGCCAAAAATGAAAGTAAATAAGATTATATACTTATTCTTACGCGTTGATATAACTGAAACTACCGATAAGAACCTTTGAAAAGCGCAAGAGTGACTGTATTTCAGTTTTCAGATGTCAAATTTGTTACTTTTCTTAGAAAAACGCGCCGCTTAAGTAACCTCGGTTAGGTATTTATGCAAAATTTTTTAGAGAAAAGGGCGAATTACTACCCTTGATGACGTCGCAGGGGCGCGTGGGTGGTGTCCCGAGATAGGTCTCGCGAAGCCTGATCTAATGGCGATGAAAGAACACCGGGTGTCAGAACAAAAATTTTCAGGAGCACTGAAAAACTGAAATTATGTTAAAATTTAGAGTCTAAAAAATTTGTAATTAAATAACTATACGTCGCAGCGCGCTGAAAACAACGCAGCTATGCTTATATAGCTTTAATCTATAATATAGCTCGAAAAAATTTTGAAGATCGGACAAGTTTAGAAAAAGTTAAAAATTTTGTATGGAGATCTAAGTCAAAAATGTAAATATAGCCAAAAATGAAAGTAAATAAGATTATATACTTATTCTTACGCGTTGATATAACTGAAACTACCGATAAGAACCTTTGAAAAGCGCAAGAGTGACTGTATTTCAGTTTTCAGATGTCAAATTTGTTACTTTTCTTAGAAAAACGCGCCGCTTAAGTAACCTCGGTTAGGTATTTATGCAAAATTTTTTAGAGAAAAGGGCGAATTACTACCCTTGATGACGTCGCAGGGGCGCGTGGGTGGTGTCCCGAGATAGGTCTCGCGAAGCCTGATCTAATGGCGATGAAAGAACACCGGGTGTCAGAACAAAAATTTTCAGGAGCACTGAAAAACTGAAATTATGTTAAAATTTAGAGTCTAAAAAATTTGTAATTAAATAACTATACGTCGCAGCGCGCTGAAAACAACGCAGCTATGCTTATATAGCTTTAATCTATAATATAGCTCGAAAAAATTTTGAAGATCGGACAAGTTTAGAAAAAGTTAAAAATTTTGTATGGAGATCTAAGTCAAAAATGTAAATATAGCCAAAAATGAAAGTAAATAAGATTATATACTTATTCTTACGCGTTGATATAACTGAAACTACCGATAAGAACCTTTGAAAAGCGCAAGAGTGACTGTATTTCAGTTTTCAGATGTCAAATTTGTTGGTTGTCGGTGGTTCAGTGGTTAGGTTAGGTTAGGTTAGGTTAGGTTAGGTTAGGTTAGGTTAGGTTAGGTTAGGTTAGGTTAGGTTAGGTTAGGTTAGGTTAGGTTAGGTTAGGTTAGGTTAGGTTAGGTTAGGTTAGGTTAGGTTAGGTTAGGTTAGGTTAGGTTAGGTTAGGTTAGGTTAGGTTAGGTTAGGTTAGGTTAGGTTAGGTTAGGTTAGGTTAGGTTAGGTTAGGTTAGGTTAGGTTAGGTTAGGTTAGGTTAGGTT
Organism: Anania hortulata; assembly: GCA_963576865.1. NCBI lineage: Eukaryota > Metazoa > Arthropoda > Insecta > Lepidoptera > Crambidae > Anania > Anania hortulata. The sequence continues at coordinate 20,860,225 of OY756400.1, forward strand.
AGGTTAGGTTAGGTTAGGTTAGGTTAGGTTAGGTTAGGTTAGGTTAGGTTAGGTTAGGTTAGGTTAGGTTAGGTTAGGTTAGGTTAGGTTAGGTTAGGTTAGGTTAGGTTAGGTTAGGTTAGGTTAGGTTAGGTTAGGTTAGGTTAGGTTAGGTTAGGTTAGGTTAGGTTAGGTTAGGTTAGGTTAGGTTAGGTTAGGTTAGGTTAGGTTAGGTTAGGTTAGGTTAGGTTAGGTTAGGTTAGGTTAGGTTAGGTTAGGTTAGGTTAGGTTAGGTTAGGTTAGGTTAGGTTAGGTTAGGTTAGGTTAGGTTAGGTTAGGTTAGGTTAGGTTAGGTTAGGTTAGGTTAGGTTTTTTTTTTTTTTTTTTTTTTTAAATAAAATAACTCGAGATTTCTATGTATAATTGGCCCAAATTTTGTTTTCTAGGGCAGTTGTAAGCAAGTTACAGAATATGTAGGGATGTCGCTAAGGTATACAACAATCCCTCATTTAATCAGGTATATAAAATAAGAAAGAAATTTGGTGATGTACAGATACTGATGAGCCTAATTGTAAGCGTAAATAAGATTATATCGGTAGTAACGGAGCGGTGCTTATGAACTACACCAGAACCGTTGAGTTAAGATATGACGAAGAACAAATATGTATTTTATTGCAGTTGGGGTGTATAGGAAGAGGAAAGAGAGTAATAAAGTAAGCGAAGTCTATGTTTGATGTTAAGTAGGGTAGAGACTACTTGGATATTAAGACGAACTTATAACTAAAGCAACTTGAATATGAGCGAATTCTGTGTGTTTTTTTTTTTTTTTTTTTTTTTTTTTTTTTTTTTTTTTTTTTTTTTTTTTTTTTTTTTTTTTTTTTTTTGTTGCTTTTACAATATGAGATAAAATAATAACTAAATACAGTGTATATAAAATAATTTGAAATATGGAAAATAGAGAAAAACAATCAGAGAGAAGCAAAACGGCTACGATACGAGTACCAAGGTATGTATCTAGGCATACAAAAGGGAGTACTATATATTTTTAACATTTTTAGAATTTTTGTGAATAACTTTGTTTCTAAGCTAAAAATTACAAAACAAAATGCGAAAAAGATAAATATAATGTCTATGGAACAATAGTCCAAAATTTGAAATTTTTTTTTTTTTTTTTTTTGAAATTTTTAAAATTTTGAAAAGTCAATAACTTTTTTAATATAATCATTGTTGTGGAACAAAAAGCGAAAAAGAGGTGTCTATTATGTCCACTACAATATTCTAAAATTTCAAATTTTGAAAAAATTTTTGCGAAAAATAATTTCGTCGATAATCCGCCACTATACAAAAATATGTTAAGACTAGGTGTGGAAGGTTTATTAAACGTGTACCATTTAGTATTATACAGTTTGAAATTTGTAAAGAGATTTAGATACATGTTATGTGAGATTCATAACTGATTAGTTATAAATTATTCAATGGGTAGTAAATAATTACGATGTTTGGTACATTAATTAGTCTTAATAAACTTATTTACTAATATTATAGGCAAATTCTAATATAAAACAATTCAGATTGACCGCTATACAAGAGGTCAATCGGTTAATAAGCAGTATTGGTAAGAGGATTGATATTGATCCTCTACATAAAATTATCATTGACATACATTGTAATAGTTAAAGTATAATGTAAGAAGATCGATCTAAGATTATGTATTTACAATGAATCAACGTATATTTCCTTACAGCTAAATTATGTATGCAAAATACAAGTCCAAGCTTGTTATTTTATAAAAAGGTAGCAAAGGTAAGTAGTAAATAACAGTAATGTAATCATAATAACGGTAGATATTAAATTAAGTTAAAATCAATATAGTATTCCTAATTAATGACATGTTAAAATGTGTAAATAACTAAATAATAATCGAATTAGGCAACAGCGCGCGCTGAATAAAAGCGCTGTTATAAGTTAATGGTCGGAGCAAGGTGTAAATATGAATGAGGAACTAATCGATGTTGGCAAGTAGATTAATTTGTCAAGAAAATGGATAATTAAGCACTTGAGGCGCTGCATGAAAGTGATTAGTACAGATATTATAATGTAGGCACTGTGTAGGCAATGCGGACGGGCTAGATAAAAGATTAATTATAGTAAAATTATGTTAGTAACAGAAAATAAGTATTAGAAGTTAGCGAGGTGCCGAAGTCAATGACTAATACAGTAGCGAGTCCATGCTAATGCCAAACGTATTAGGTTGTGTCGAGTAATTTATCATTTAGTAATAGTGTGTTTAAATTATAGATTGAAGCGTATTTAGTTCTGATTAATTAATGTATATCCATTTTATGTTTGCAAGAATGGTGGCGACATTAATCTGTGTGTAGGAACCATAAGATTAAGTGAGCGTAGTGTGTAGTGTTTCGAGCAACCGTGAGGGCGCTAAATGCGCAGTTAAAGAAAAGCAATATGGTGTACGTAGTGTACGTAGTGTTTTCGGCATCCGTAAGGCGCTAAAAGCGAGTAAAAGGAATGAGTATAGTGTAGTGTGTCAAGCGTCCGTAGGGGCGCTAAATGCGTATCAGGAGCGGTGTCGAGTCAAGATTGATTAATTGTGTAACAAGGCACAAAGATATAATATTTAATAGGTATGCTTATCAGCGTAAGCATAGTGCATGCTAAATGAGCGATTTAAACTGATTAATTAATTAATGTAATGGGTCTATTGTAAAGTTAGCAAGGATGGTTGTGCCAATGATTGTATGGCAGAACCATAACATTAAATATGAGTTGTGCCAATGATTGTATGGCAGAACCATAACATTAAATATGAGTAGTACGTAGTGTTCGAAGCAACCGTGGGGGCGCTAAATGCGCGGTTCGAGAAAGGTAAGTTATGTTGTGTACGTAATGTTTCAGGTGTCCGTAAGGGGCGCTAAAAGCGACAAGTAGAAATGAGCAGAGCAGTATGTAGTACGTTGAGCGTCCGTGGGGCGCTAAATGCGCTGCTAAGGTGATGTAATATCGAAGGGTCGATTAATCAAGAGTAAAGGCAGTGAGATCTAGTGTTTAATAAAGGTTTAGACATTGTCAGTGTGCCGCCTCTAGTGAGGATAATTATAAGGTAAGCAAATTAAAGTGTGTAATGTGTTAGTGTGTCAAGCGTCCTAGGGGGCGCTAAATGCGTAATTGAGAGAAATGGTTGTGTACGTGATGTATTAAGCATCCGACAGAGGCGCTGAGCGCAAGTAATAGTTTAGTAATACAAAGTACGTCGAGAATTTGTGATGGCGCTAAAAGCGCGATAAAGTAAATGTCGTAACTAAGGTAAGATATTAAATAAAGATAAAATTAAAGTCATAACCGCGATGTACTATCGACTATGAATTAATTAACACACATTAATTGTAAATTGTAATGAAGTGAAGTAATTGACAAATGTACTTACGAGTACAGGGTGACATCTGTGGCGAGTTACTAGAATTATGTGTAGAGTGTTGATGGGAGTGTAAATGAGGTGTAGTGCATAGAATGAGCGCCAGAGGCGCTAAATCCACGTGCGGTATGTCGTTTGAATGCAATACTAGGTGGCGTGGCGTGCGAGGAAACGCAGTAGGTGATGATGTGATGTTTCGTGTTATATTGTATGTAGATCAGTGATGCTTGATTAGATATTAGTAATTAATTAAGTGATAGTGACTAGTGAGATAGGTGAAGTGTGAGGTAAAGTCTATGAGTGTATTTCAGAGTCGGTGATAGTGGCGACATCTGTGAGGATTGTGTGTGAAATGTTTATGCCAAGAGGCAAAAATGATGCTTTTTAACGTGCTATTGGCTAGAAGGCACACTAATTTACGCACTGATGTGTGGTGTGTAGAAACTGGTGTAGATGGAGTATGTGTATTGGAGTATGTGTATCGGCCAAGTAAGAGTGGCGAAAATGTAAGAGGCAGGCTTAATGCTGTGTGAATTAGTAGTGAGAGATGAGAACTTAAGATAGAGAGAGTCAATGTGGTTGGGAGTGGTGTCAAAACAATGCTGTGAGAGTGAGAATAGATGTATGTGAATGTGATGAGTCAATATTAAGTGGTTTGATTGTGATATGAGATACAAAATATAACCTAAAAATGTGAATAATGTTAGAATGAGGCATGTTTAGTAGTTTGTATGAATGGGTTTGGTTGTGTAGATGTACAACGATGATATTTTGACTAATATTTAAAAGAATTGAGCATTGTGATAGCTTAATTATTGATGTGAAAATTTAAAATGTAATTGATGATAAATAGGTGATAAAAGGGTCCAAGTAAGTGCGAGTGGTGTCTAGAGAGAGGTAATGGTATGAAGATAAATGTGCGTAAATATGAAGAGTCTGTGTGAAGTAGTTTGGCCGTAATGAGAGAAAATAGATGGTAGCTTAAAGATCGAATTAATGCTTAAGCTAGCAAGTTTTAAGTTAATGTTTTGTTTGAAATGGGTTGTGGGGGTGTGGAGGCATAATATTCAAAGGGATTATCTGCGAAAAAGTAATTATTTAAGAAATAGTTAGTGGGCGTGGCCAGAGGCGTGGCTAAATTGCTTTGTGTAAAACGGAGTGATGAAAAACGGGTAAAACTAGGTGGAAATTGATGTGTGAGGTATGTAAATAGTGTGGAAAACTCTGGCGGACACGATGATGTAATCAGATTTGATCTAAGTTTATTAAAAGTGTACTTTTCCTCAGTTTTCCTATGTCACGTGACACTGTGGAATAGTAATTAAGATAAGAACCAACTAGTGATGAGGTAAATGTCGATGGAGGGTGAAAAAGTGTCAAGAGTGAGTGTGTAAAGAGGCCCAAAGGGATGTAAGGCGTAAGGTGGAAATGTAATGTGACTGATATATGTATTGTATAAGTGTGTGTTAGTGAAAGTATGTGTGTGTGTGTGTGTAGTTATATGAGTAAATGTGTGTTTGTGTGATGTGATGTGTTGTGTAAGTGTAAAATGTGAGTTAATGTGTGTTACTAATTACCATAATCCACACGAGCGCGAGTGCGCTCAGTCATAATGACGTGGAGTGGGCATACTTGAGAAGTGGCCGAGTGGCCGGCTGGTTTACTAGATTTAGCGCAGTTATGACACTTAATCGCCTTCTTATCATTCTTGACTGGACAGTCAATGAATGAGTGCTCCGACGAGGCACAGTGTGAGCAGGCCTGGGTTTCTGTACGACACTTAGATCGAAGGTGCCCATACTGAAGACAGCGGTGACATTGTAGGAGCGGGCAGTAGTCGCCAGCAGAGACTCTCTGGTGGTCAATGTTGACTCGACCTAGTTTGGTCATCTCCTGCCAGATAGGAGGGGTGACTATGAGAATGGCATTGTAAAGGCCTGGGTTGCGACGGTTGTTTTTAGTGAATTTCACTGAGATGTCGGTGTCTGCTTTAAAGGCTTTAGTAATGGTGGGGTTCTGACCGAGTAGTATATCAGCGAGCTCATCCTTATTGGTGTCGCGTGTGATGCCCTTGAGGATCACCATCGGCTGTAACTTGTCGAGTTTTTTAGCTGTAAGGGCAGAATTGGTGGCGAGGCGTTCCGCGGTTTCGTCCCGCTGCTCGATCGTATCAAATTCTACCCTTAGGCGGTTATTATTTATTGTTTGAATGCGGGCGGGTGCAAAGGTAGAAGTTTTAAAAGAGATGTTTTCTTTCCAAAGTTTGTTAATCTCATCTTTAGTGGCCGGGGGGTCACCTGACTTGGTTACTACGAGAGTGTGACCGCCCTGGGGCTTAGGTGGAGTAGGGCGAGCGGCAGCCTCGGCGTAAGTAATTAAGCCTGAGGCCGTAGTGTGCGTGCTGGGTGTGCGCAACGCGTTGCGTATTTCAGCACGGACGCAGTCCCTGACGGTCTCCCTGATGGTATCAGGACTGGGGGTACTGGCCTTGGCCAGCTCCTCGCGAACCGCCTGCCGCACCTGGTCGATACCAGGGGCCGCGTCCGTGGATGTCTTGGCTGATGTGAAACAGGGCGGTGGTGTGCCCGTGACATACCGCTTCAGCGCGCTCACATTCTCGTTTATTTCATCGCGGTACTCCTTCTTCATACCGCGCCCGCATTGTGCCACACAGTGCTTAATGCGATCTAGCATGCCGAGGGCCCCCTTGAGGAGGGCTCCCTCGTAGTCGAAGGGCTGCTTAGCAGCCGGTTGTGGTTGTGTGGTGGCCTGTGAGGTGGCCGGAGTGGAGTGGTGTTCCCGGCTAGTGCTGGGGTGTTTGGATTTCGAGATTGGACGGTATGTAGTCTTGCCTGACTTACCGGATCTCGCAGATTTGCCAGATCTCCCTGATCTGACGGATCTGAGGGTGTTAGTGGAGGGGGTGGGTGACCCACTATCAGGGGAGAGGTAGGCGGTAATATCCCCGAAGTCACCTTCATATTCTTCCCCGTCCGACGAAGACATATTTACAAAAGTTAAACAATAAAAATTTGAAATGATAAGGCGATAATTTGAATTAGCCGCGCTGTTACGTAATTCGATTTGTGAAAATAAATTTTTATTTATAGTCGGATTAAGCTGAAATTTTTAGAAACGTTGTGCAATGTTATAAAACTAACTATAGTGAACAAAAACTGTAAGGAAATTAACGGGTTCCGTAGTTATTAACAAAAAACTAATAAAATGGCAACATTAACGGCGGAAATAATTTCGACGCCGGGGAAAAAGTCTTATATAACGGAAACTACTAGGCCTAAAAATCTAAAAATGGTACCTCAGGTAAGAGGAGGCTTGCTGTGATCTTCTGAAGATTTTTCCAGGTGTGGTTGTCGCGGTAGATCTTGAGTAAATCTTCTGCGAAGTCCAGGTACGAATTTGCTCAGGCGAAAAATGGCTGTAGCTCCTCTCCTGGTAGAGGGATTTTCATGGAAAAACCTGCAGAGTGATGTAGGTGATGGTGCGCGACGTTTCCTGTGCCGTTCAAGGTGGTACCACCTCCAGCTGCTGAGTTGACTCGGTGACTCGTTGAAGTTTTTAGCTTGTAGCTCGGCCAAATGAGGAGATAAAAATCCGTAGTCTTCACCAGCAGTTGGGGGGCGAGTTGGCGCGTCGAATGATGTATATAAAACAGGGGGTCGTTGCGACAGATCGGGCAGCGTTCACTATTTTGTGTCCAATTTCACAATTTTTCACAGTTTTTTAGCGATAAAAGGAGAACGAAAAGTCCGAATCGTGCGCGGTTTTCACTGTTGGGTAGGTGGTAAAATTACGCGTCTTTTGATGTATAATACACTGTATTTAGTAGTAAAAAGACTATTTTTACGATTTTAAGACAACGGAGCGTCGCAGAAACGTGGCGTTCGCGGCGGCGGACGGAGTGCGACTGGTTAGGTTAGGTTAGGTTAGGTTAGGTTAGGTTAGGTTAGGTTAGGTTAGGTTAGGTTAGGTTAGGTTAGGTTAGGTTAGGTTAGGTTAGGTTAGGTTAGGTTAGGTTAGGTTAGGTTAGGTTAGGTTAGGTTAGGTTAGGTTAGGTTAGGTTAGGTTAGGTTAGGTTAGGTTAGGTTTTTTTTTTTTTTTTTTTTGTGATGCACAATATTTAGTGTACTGTACTGATCAGCGAAGCTGTTGGGTTACTCCGCTGGTCAGCAGTGTGTTTTTGTTTTGGGGTGAATCTTAATTTTGTGAACTATTGGATGGGTTATTTGATTTATTAAAATTTTTTTTTTTTTGGTTAGGTTAGGTTAGGTTAGGTTAGGTTAGGTTAGGTTAGGTTAGGTTAGGTTAGGTTAGGTTAGGTTAGGTTAGGTTAGGTTAGGTTAGGTTAGGTTAGGTTAGGTTAGGTTAGGTTAGGTTAGGTTAGGTTAGGTTAGGTTAGGTTAGGTTAGGTTAGGTTAGGTTAGGTTAGGTTAGGTTAGGTTAGGTTAGGTTAGGTTAGGTTAGGTTAGGTTAGGTTAGGTTAGGTTAGGTTAGGTTAGGTTAGGTTAGGTTAGGTTAGGTTAGGTTAGGTTAGGTTAGGTTAGGTTAGGTTAGGTTAGGTTAGGTTAGGTTAGGTTAGGTTAGGTTAGGTTAGGTTTTTTTTTTTTTGAAAAGAAGCATAGTGGCTACGCTGTGCTTCCCAGTGCTTTCGAATTACTCCCGGGGAGACTGCTGACCGACTAGCTTATTGGCATTTGTTATTTGCCTCGCTCATGGACAGAATTGTCTGTCACTCACGGTGCCTTTCTTGGCTCACGCGTTGGGGTCCCCGTCGGGGTCACCGGAAATCGCAATGTGACTGCGTTCGACTTAGGGGCTGCGGCCGTTTGCGAGCGGCCAATGGGCTTGGCGACCGCATTGCCCTGTTCCACGGAGCTTTCACGCGGAGGCGCGGCTTTGGCTTCCGGGGGTCTTCCTCGGCGGCGAGTATTTGCCTGAGAGCAGTTGCCTGCCCCGAGTCGATGTGCCGCAGGTTGACCGGCCTTTGCGCAAAGCGCGCATTTTGGCGCGGCCTTACATGTGTTGGCTTTGTGACCGGGCTCTCCACAGCGCAGGCAGTCCTCGCTGTGGTCCTCCTTGGACTTACAGAGTGCCCGGCCATGCCCAGTACCAAAACATCGGTAACATCTCAAGGGTCTCGGCTTCAGCAGCGTTACTTTAGCCGAGACCCAGCCGATTCTCAGTCGCGTGGCTTTAGCCAGCGCTTTGGCTGCTGCGATCGGGACGGTGACGACGGTAGAACCGCCTCCTCGATTGTTAAGCCCGATGCGGCCCACCTTAATATGGGCTAATGCGCAGTCAGCAGCCTTGGAGATGGCTTCGGTGACTTCCACAGTGGTCGTAGTGTCCTCAAAACCCACAATCCGCAGGTCAGCAGTTTTGATGGGTCGGGTCATTTTGACTGCTCCTGGTGGGAGAACAGCTTCAAGTGCGGTTGCAAGAGCATCAGCCTTCGCATTTGCCGCAGTTAGTTCTTCGCCCTTGAGTGCCGCTATCTCAATGACGCGGTTCCCAGTGGCGAGTGACGGCCGGATGGTAATGCAGTCTTCCACCCCTAGGTCTGCAGGGTTGATTTGGGCCTTGGCGTCTTTAAGCAATTCTGCTATGTTAAGGCCCTGATCCTTGCCCTTCTTTGTGAGTTCCAGCACCACGGCTGCCGTTTTCGGCTGCCGCAGCCTGGGCTTCTTGGGCTTCTTAGGCTTAGCTGGAGTTACAGGCTTCACTTGGTTCTCCTTTGGTTGGGCGGATTTGTTTGGTGGTTTGGGCTTCGTGGTTGGGGCCAGAACAGACTTGTCCTTCCCTTTACCACGCTTACCCTTCTTAACAACCTCGACCCAGGTGTTTGTGGGAAGAGGAGCCGCTAAATTGGAGTTGGCCGGAGGCTGTGCTGATGGGGTGGGTCTTTTCCCGGAAACTTGATCGGCTTTCTTGCCTTTATCCTTCCGGGATGCCAAAGCCTTTTTGGAGCCAGCCACAGGTTCCGGCATGGCGATTTTGCTTTTGGCAATCCGGTTTCGGGTACCGTCACTCAAAGCAGGGAGGAGAAGATCTTCCAGACCTGCTAATTTTGCATCAAGTGCCTCCTTCATTTGACGCGTAATTGAACTTGCTATGGCTTTGAGCCGCAGTTCGCCAAATTCTGCAGGCGAGGCCTCTGCATATTGCCCAAAGTCTTCTTCGTCAGTTTGGATTCCGAGGGTAGAGGTACAATGAGGGAGTCTGACTTTCTTTGCGGACGGGTCAGTTAAAGCTACTCGTAACGAGGCAAGTTCGTGTGCAAGCTTGTTGTTCTCAGCTCGGAGCTTCTCTACCTCAGCCTCGAGCTTATCTTCATTCTGATTCCTCATTTCCATCACTTGATTGTAAGTGACGGACTTCTTTTCCAGTATAGATACTCGAGCTCGAAGGGTTTGTACCTCCGACTCAAGCCGCCGTCGATCGTCATCAGTATGGGTGCCCAGATCTTCAGGGCGTTTGAAGTGCAACAGCTTTTCTGTAAGTCCACTTATTTCACTGGCTGCATATCTTATACCGTCATACTGATGATTTGTCACTTCCTTTGGGAGCTCGTCGGCAACATCGATGATACGCTGCGTCTCGACATGAATCGCTGCGGCCAGATCAGCTGCCGACAAGAACAATTGGGCTAAAGGAATATCGTCGACGTCAGAGCTCCTCTCTGGGCTAGCAGAGGTGTCGAGCTTTGGTTCTGACGGAACTTTCGTAGCCTTTTTGTTGTCAAATTTTGCCTGACTCTTTCGGTGTTGTGCCTTGGAGCCGGCGTTCCTCTCACGTTTGAGTGTTGGTGCGCGGGTGACATTGCGCGAGCGCAGGCTATAACCAGTATCCTGGATAGCCTGGATAGCCTCGAGTTCTTCGTCCAGGTGGTTGAACAGTGAGTTGGGCTCGTCATTAGCACATTCGAACGAGCAATACTCATTCCCACTGTTGGACTCATCGTCACTGGACTCAGTGACGTTTATCACCAGCTTGGCTGCAGGTGTTGTGGCAGCGATGGCAGCAGAAGTCGGCGTTGGACTGCCGAACATCTTTTTGAAAAGCTGGGTTTCGTAAGACAGCTCAGCCGTCTTCGTCGCGGAACTCCCGCGGTTAGGGGAGTCTTGGCCCTTGCAGACCTCATCCCGAACTCCTACTGACACCTCGGACGCGTCCGGTGGCGACGGTGTGTCATAGACACCAAGCGAACAGAGGTCCCCCCCAGATACACGGGACGTTTCGGCCCTTAAAAGGGCGGATCCGGATTGTCCAGTCTTGCTGGCATTACCGGCCTGAGGATAATTATTATTCAGCTCGATATCCATGATGATCTCCTCTGCTTCCGGGCGCAGCTGCCCCGCCTTCATCCTCCGTGGTTTTATAGACTTTTCCTGTCGTGACCCAAAGGTCCCCGCCCCCTCTCCATTGAGGGATTACGGGTCGCCCGGCGGGCCCGCTAGTCGCCTTAGGCGCCTATGGGCGGGCGTCGCCGCGCTGGTGGGAATTCAGCCGCCCGCACGCTCCGTGCGCACGGACGTTGCCCAGGTAACACCACGAGGAGGTATCCCACCCTGTTCCCGGTTAGGTTAGGTTAGGTTAGGTTAGGTTAGGTTAGGTTAGGTTAGGTTAGGTTAGGTTAGGTTAGGTTAGGTTAGGTTAGGTTAGGTTAGGTTAGGTTAGGTTAGGTTAGGTTAGGTTAGGTTAGGTTAGGTTAGGTTAGGTTAGGTTAGGTTAGGTTAGGTTAGGTTAGGTTAGGTTAGGTTAGGTTAGGTTAGGTTAGGTTAGGTTAGGTTAGGTTAGGTTAGGTTAGGTTAGGTTAGGTTAGGTTAGGTTAGGTTAGGTTAGGTTAGGTTAGGTTAGGTTAGGTTAGGTTAGGTTAGGTTAGGTTAGGTTAGGTTAGGTTAGGTTAGGTTAGGTTAGGTTAGGTTAGGTTAGGTTAGGTTAGGTTAGGTTAGGTTAGGTTAGGTTAGGTTAGGTTAGGTTAGGTTAGGTTAGGTTAGGTTAGGTTAGGTTAGGTTAGGTTAGGTTAGGTTAGGTTAGGTTAGGTTAGGTTAGGTTAGGTTAGGTTAGGTTAGGTTAGGTTAGGTTAGGTTAGGTTAGGTTAGGTTAGGTTAGGTTAGGTTAGGTTAGGTTAGGTTAGGTTAGGTTAGGTTAGGTTAGGTTAGGTTAGGTTAGGTTAGGTTAGGTTAGGTTAGGTTAGGTTAGGTTAGGTTAGGTTAGGTTAGGTTAGGTTAGGTTAGGTTAGGTTAGGTTAGGTTAGGTTAGGTTAGGTTAGGTTAGGTTAGGTTAGGTTAGGTTAGGTTAGGTTAGGTTAGGTTAGGTTAGGTTAGGTTAGGTTAGGTTAGGTTAGGTTAGGTTAGGTTAGGTTAGGTTAGGTTAGGTTAGGTTAGGTTAGGTTAGGTTAGGTTAGGTTAGGTTAGGTTAGGTTAGGTTAGGTTAGGTTAGGTTAGGTTAGGTTAGGTTAGGTTAGGTTAGGTTAGGTTAGGTTAGGTTAGGTTAGGTTAGGTTAGGTTAGGTTAGGTTAGGTTAGGTTAGGTTGTTTTTTTTTTTTTTTTTTTTTTTTTTTTTTTTTTTTTTTTTTTTTTTTTTTTTTTTTTTTTTAAGAACGATAGAGCTACGTAGTGCCCCCCGTGCTATTGAATTACTCCAGGGAGTCTACTGACTTTACCATTCAGTGGCGGTTATTTTCCGCCTCGCTCTGGGCAGAACTTGGTCGGTCTGCTACTCTTTTTGGCCCTTTGTAGGCGCTCTCGTTGGGGTCCCTTTCGGGGTTCCCGGATATCGCAGTGTGAGTGCGTTCGTTTTTGGGTTAGCGGTCACTTTTGGACGGTCATTCGACTCGTCGACCGACTTTCCCGTCTCCGTTGGGCCCGCGCGCGGGGGTGCAGCAGGGGCTTCTGGAGGTCTCCCTCGCCGGCGGGTGTTAGCTCGAGTACAGTTGCCTGTACCAAGTCTATGGTCCGCGGGCCGGTCAGCCTTAGCGCATATCGCGCAGTTTGGCGTGGCCGTACAGGTTTTGGCCTTGTGGCCAGGCACTCCACAGCGCATACAGTCATTGCTGTGATCCTCCTTGGACTTACAGAGTGCCCGGCCATGCCCTAATCCGAAGCATCGGAAGCATCTCAGGGGTCTCAGCTTTAATATTGACACTTTAGCCGAGACCCAGCCGATCCTCACGCGTCTGACCTTGACCAGCGCTTTGGCAGTTGCTATCGGGACGGTGACGACAGTGGAACTGCCGCCCCGGTTGTTTAGCCCGATGCGTCCCACTTTTATGTGAGCAGACGTGCAACCGCCAATCTTAGATACGGCCTCTGCGACCTCATCGGCGGTCGTGTTATCCTCGAGTCCCGAGATCCGGATGTCGGCAGTTTTGTCGGGTCGAGTCATCTTAATAACCCCGGGTGGAAGAACCTCTTGGAGCGCAGCAGCAAAGGCGTCGGCCTTCTTGTTCGTTTCAGTCAGTTCCTCGCCCCTGAGAGCCGCGACTTCAATGACGCGATTCCCCGTGGCAAGGGACGACCGGATGTTAATACGGTCTTCCACTCCGAGGTCTGCAGGGTCAATTTTGGCCTTTGCGTCCTTTAATAGGTCCGCCATATTGAGGCCCTGGGCCTTGCCCTCAGTTGTAAGTTCCAGGACTACTGCAGCCGTTTTCGGGACACGTAGCCTGGTCTTTTTCTTCTTGGCGGGTGGCGGGGGCTTGTCAGGCATCGCCGCTTTTTTCCAGCTTGGCGGCATTTTTAGGAAGTTGAGGTGGCGCGACTGGGGCTTGAGAAGACTTTCCCTTCCCTTTTCCACGCTTTCCCCTTTTTACAATCTCCACCCAGATGTTAGCAGGTGGAGGTGCCGCTTCGCTTTGCCCGGCGGGAGGTTGTGAGATGGAAGCAGGTGCTTGATTGGAGCTCTTCTGTGCCTTTTTCCCTTTGCCCTTGCGAAGAGCCAGAGCGCTGCTGGAGCCGGCCGTTGGTTTCGGCGCAGCTGTTTTTGCACTCTTGACTGCTTGGCCTCTTGGTTGGATGCGGACATTTGGGGCAGGGAGAAGGCGGTCTTCCAGTTCCGCAAGCTTGGCATCCATCGTTACGCCTACCTGTCGTAAAATTGCGCTGGCTAGGGCATCTAGCCGCGCATCTTCAGGAGTTGCGGTCTGCATTGGTGTGTCGCCGCTGTCGGTTTGGGTTCCGAGGGAGGTGGTTTCGACCGGAAAGCTGACTCCATGCGCGGGCTGGTCCAGTAAGGCCACCCGCAGAGAAGCCAGTTCTCGGGAGAGCTTGTTGTTGTCGGCTCTCAATTGCTCCACCTCAGCCTCGAGTTTGTCCTCATTCTTATTGCGCATGTCCATCACCTGTGTATAGGTGACGGACCGACGCTCTAATTCAGCGACTCTAGCACGGAGGGTCTGTACTTCCGACTCGAGCCGCTGTCGGTCACTGGTGATGAGGGTGCTGGGATCTTCTTGACCCTTTAGATGCAGTAGCTTCTCAACGAAGCCGCTGATGTCACTGGCTGCGTATCTGATGCAGTCATACTGCTCCATCGACACAGCCTTCGGTAGTTCGTCGGTGACGTCAATGATCCTTTGCGTCTCGACGTGAATCGCGGACGCAAGGTCAGTCGCAGAAGTGTATGGCGCATTGGTAGTCTGCGACGTTGTCTCAGTTGATTTCGGTGGGAAAGCATCATCGGGGCCCTTCTCCGATGTTTTGGAAGTACCGGGCTTTGGTTCGGATGATGCAGCCGCAGCCTTTTTCTTGGCCTTTTTCTTTTGACTCTTAGTCAGAGTCTTAGAGTCGGGCTTGTTGTCTCTTTCCGGGGTTTTCGCGCGGGTGACGTTACGCGAACGCAGGCTATACCCAGATTGCTGGATGGCAGTGTCCAGCTCCTGGTCGAGTTGTTCGAATAGGGAGTTTGGGTCGTCAAAAGCACAGTCGAACGACCGAAATTCGTCTCCGCTATTGAACTCGTCATCGTCGCTGATGAGCGCGACGTTTTCCTCCGGCATAACTGCAGATGTTGTTGCAGTGGGAGCGGCAGTCGATTTGGTACTGCCGAACATTCCTTTGAGCCGGGACCCGAAAGACGGTTGTGGCGTCTTCATCGCGGAATTCCCGCGGTCGTGGGAGTCTTGGCCCTGGTGGACCTCATCCCTTTCTCCTACAAACGCCTCGGACGCGTCCGGTGGCGACCGGTCCAAAGACACAGTGGCGCAAGGTAAACAGGGGCCAACCCCAGATACGACTGGCTTTCCTGCCCTGAGAAGGGCAGGTCCGGATTGTGCGTCGCATCCCGCGACGTTACCGGCCTGGAGAGAATTTTTATTTACGCTTACGTCCATGTCTTACTTCGCTGCTTCCGGGCGCAGCTGCCCCGCCTTCACCCTCCGTGGTTTTATAGACTTTCCTGTCGTGACCTTACAGTCCCCGCCCCCTCTCCATTGAGGGATTACGGGTCGCCCGGCGGGCCCGCCAGTCGCCTTAGGCGCCTATGGGCGGGCGTCGCCGCGCTGGTGGGAATTCAGCCGCCCGCACGCTCCGTGCGCGCGGACGTTGCCCAGGCAGCACCACGAGGAGGTATCCCACATTGCTCCCGGTTAGGTTAGGTTTTTTTTTTTTTTTTTTTTTTTTTTTTTTTTTTTTTTTTTCTTATTCCCACTGGCTTGGGGGACCAGTGTCTTTTAATGTTTATGTTTTTTATTTACTTATTTTATATTCCTCTCTTTCTTTTATATCAATATAATATTCCAAAAATTTAACAACTTTCTGTCCATTTTTTCTTACCTTAGTCTGCAGTTTATCTGCAATTTTTCATTTTGTAACCTTAATTATACTTATCTTCTGATATACATTTTCTTCCTATTTTTTTTTTTTTTTTTTTTTTTTCTTATTCCTATTTAATTTAATTTTACTATATTTATTATTTTCCTATGCTATGCCTTTTTCCTGTTTCTTAACTAAATCTTAGCTTACATTATTTGCTATGTTTATACCTATTCTATTTTATTTCTATTTACTATATATTTTAGTTAACATGTGTTATATATTCCATTATATAAACAAGTTATACTATTAAACTACGTTTTATTTTTATTTACTACTTTTTTAGCTATAACTTTGCAATACTTTATAAACTTTGTTCGTACTCCGTTATCCTTCATAATTTCGGCAATATTATCTTCCGTTATTTCTATATTTATGTCCGTCTCTACGTTGTATCTATCTTTTCCAAAAATAGGGCATTCTACAATTAGATGTTTTACAGTCTCTTCTTTTCCAGGGTCGCAGTCGCACGACGGACTCTCCTTGCACTTGAAACGGTTCAAGTACCCGGAGAATCCGCCATGCCCCGTCAGCACCTGCACCAGCAGCGGATCCAGGTCCATCTTTTTAACTATTTTATACGCCTCTACAGCGTTCGGGAAGAACATTTTAGTTGTTCCCGCCGTCTGCTCTGATTTGTAGCGCAATTCCCATTCGCCAAGCGTATCTTGTCGAATGATACGCTTGACAAATGACACCGGGCACCGATCGTAGTCCGGTTTCGTCTTCAACCTCAACGCAGCCTCCTTCGCCAGTTCATCGGCTCGTTCGTTTCCTTCCATCCCCGCATGGGCTTTAATCCAGTAAAGATTAATGGTCTTACCACTAAGCACCATATTTTGGATTTTTTGCCTGGTCTTAACGGCTAGGGGATGGAAGGAATTTCCGCTGGTTAGCGTTTCTAGCGCGGATCTGGAGTCGCTGTAGATGTTGAAGACGTCACCGGTTTTACGATTCCCTACGATATCAACTGACGTGGAAAGAGCCAATAGTTCTGCTTGAAATACGGAGCAGAACTGTTCCAGCCTGAGTTTTTTGGATTTGGTCTCCGCCCCATTATCCCACAGGGATATTGCTGCGCCGACCTTTCCATCTATTTTGCTACCATCCGTGAAAATCTTTGGGCCTCCATTTCCAGTCTGGGACAGCTCTGCACCGTTTGTGATAAGCTCGAACTTGAGCCTGTCCTGAGTCGCTGGGTGCGGCAAATCGGTGTAGCGCACCGGGGTCTCAACGCTTCGGTCTTCTATTACTCTCCGGGAGTGTCCTTTCTTTACCTCATAAAGAGAGGCTGCTTCCTTGATTCTGAGGTCAAGTGGAAGCAGTCCGGAGAGTATTAGAGCCGAGTTTAGGGACGTAGTCCTATACGCTTTGACCATCTTTTGGGCAAAACCTCGCTGTACTTCGTTTAAGTGCTTTCTGACACCTATCTTGTCCGCTGCCGAAGCCCACGCACTTGCAGCGTACATTATGACGGGCTCTATAACCGCGACGTACATCGTCCTGATTATCTCCGGAGACAGCCCCCACTCTACTTTAGCCGCTCTGGCTAGCTGTTTATAAATGCTTAGGGCCTTCCGACAGACATTTGCAACGTGACCGTTGAATGTGAGCTTGTTGTCTATCGTTAGGCCCAGCATTTTGATGTCCTTAGACATGGCAATGTCTTCCCCACCCATGCGTAAGAGTGGCGTGTCGTGCTTAAGCTTGTTTGTTATAATCATGGCTTTGGTCTTGTGCGGCGCAAACTTGAGCTTATTCACGACACCCCACTCCAGAACATGGGCAAGGGCTCCGTTTGCCTTCCTTTGGACGTCCAGAGCGGTTTCCCCAGAGAAAATCAGTACGACGTCGTCTGCGAAGGCCTGACAGAAGTCACCCCTGGCCTCCAATTCCTTCAAAAGTGGGTCCAACAAGAGGTTCCAAAAAGTCGGTCCCCCGATTGATCCCTGTACGCATCCCTTCGTGGTCTCTGCGGCGTGTTCCTCTCCTGCATATCTGACCCTGACCCTCCGGTTCGTCAGATAGCTGTCTATCACCTTGCGGATGTTTATTGGGCAGCTCGTTTCCGCTAATCGGCATCTGATCGCGGGCCACCATGCGCTATCGAAGGCTCCCTCTATGTCTAGTGACACCATCACCATCAACTTCTTTCGACTTAGTTGGCTTTTTATGTGGGTCATCATATCGTAGAGGGAGTCCTCGGTGCTGCGCTGTGGTGTAAAGCCGTACTGCCTTTCGCTAAGGCTGCCAATTGTGTACCATTTAACCCGGCGGATGAGCATCTTCTCCCAAATCTTACCCAATATTGGCAAGAGGCCAATCGGTCTATAAGATTTGGGATGTGTGTAGTCATCCTTCCCGGGCTTGGGCAAGATGACGACCACCGCCTCCTTCCAGGCCGAGGGGAAATGGGAGAGATCAAGGCACTTATTGAGGATGTCCAGGAAGAGCTCTGGGTTTTGGTGTATTGCCGCTCCACATATGTCTGCCGTTAATCCATCTATCCCAGGCGCCTTTTTAGGGTTGAAGCTATTAGCTGCCCATCTCAGTTCCTCCAATGTAAACGGGGGATCGGATGTCTCACCATCTTCTCCACCGTTCACACCTTCAGCTTTCAGCCTTATGAGCTTGTGGGCTTCATTGTCCGCTATTGCTTCATCCCTGGGATAGAAGGTCTCCGACAGAGCTTTGGCAGACTCGTTTCCCTCCAGCACTCTACCTTCGTGAACTAATGGGATATCCTCTTGTCTCCTCGTAGTCCGGCCTATGACCCTATAGATCCCCTCCCACATAGTCTCCCTCTCCTGTTTCCCGCAGAAGTCCTTCCAGCTTTTAGTCTTCGTGTCACTCAGAAGCTGCGCGTACTGGTCCTTTACTAACAGGTATTCATGTAGAACCCTCTCGCGTCGAACGGGTGCTGCGTTCTCCAAGCGCCTTTTGAACTTTCGGACCTCCGCCTTCTTGTGCGTCAGTTCTTCCGTCCACCAAGGCAATCCTTTTCTCTTTTTGTCTAAAATTTTTGGTATACTTCTTTCGCAAACCTTTTCGATCCCCTCAGTGTATTTCCTAATTATTTTGTCTAATTGCTCCTTTGTTTCTACTTTTCTGATTTCTTCCCTATTAATATTTTCACTTTCCCAATTTTGAATAATTTCTTCTCTAAATTGTTGCCAATTAGCTTTTCTTGTATTGTACTTTCTAGTTGTTCTTTTTATATCGATCCCCTTTGATTTGGTCAAATTTATGTTGAAAAGGATTGCCCTGTGGTCGGACACCGTCACATTTGCGTCCAGCCTCCAATTTTCAATTTTATCTAATAAATCCGCGCTGCACACCGTGATGTCCACACAGCTTCTGTACCTTTTTCCTCCCCTGTAATAATCGAAGGTGGGATCCGTACCTTGGTTGAGAATATGGAGGCCCATCTCGTCCAGTGCTCCCCCCAGACTTTCTCCCCTCCAATTCGTCTCCACACTACCCCACCAGATGTTCCAGGCATTAACATCTCCACCCAGTATCACGCGCCTGTTTCCTACGCCATCCAGGATCTTTTGGAGGTGGTTGAGATCCGCTTCGATGTTTCCATCGCCCTCCAGGTACACCGAGATGACCACGATTTCCCATGCTTCCGTCCTCAGACGCGCCACGGCGATGTTTTCCGTGGTCAGCGTTGGACATTGGGTGACGTCAATCGTGTCATCGAACAGCACAATGGCGGACTTGATGGTCTTGTCCGTGGTTGTCTCACATTGCACTGTTCTGGTGCCCTGGTAGGACTTCATCCGTTGGATGGCTCCGGTGTATGGCTCCTGGACCAGCGCGAACGAAATACGGCGTTTTACTGCCTCCATGATAAGTTCGTCCGTCGCCTGGTTACACCTTTGTAGGTTAGCCTGTAGCGCGCGATACTGGTTCAATTCTGGGGTCGAAGCGTTTCCTCGGCTCTCTGTATTTTTGCCCGGTACAACTTTAGCAATAAGCCACTGTGGACCTGGCTATGCTGTCCCACTTACGTCGCACCGGGCATTCCGAGCTGAAAGCGTTGTGCTCAGCGTCTCCCAGTTTCGCCTTTTGGCAGTTCCTACAAGACGGGGTCTCGGCCGCGAGGTAGTCGGCGCACTGCGTGCGAAGGTGTGGGCCTCCGCAGTGTGAGCACGAATCCTCGACCTCCCTGCAGGTCTTCTTGCTGTGTCCATATCCCAGGCAGCGCGAGCATTGCACCAACGGAGACTGGTCCTCTGCTTTAAGGCGCTGCATGTCGATATGGACACACTTTGCCTCGACTAGCAACCGCCAAACCTGCGGCGACACGCTGAGCACAACGTGCATCTGGTGGGGGTTCCTGGCATTCTTCTTATACCTAATAACTGTCCTAAATTCCTCCTCCTTCACTCCTTTCAATACGTTTTTGTTTTGTGTGTGCAGGGCTTTCAAAATATCTTCTTCGGTATTATATTTATTTATGTTTTTAATAATTATTAGAGGATCTTTATTTTTTATTTCTTCCACATTCAGGTTTTTTCCCTCTGTCCTAATTTTTTCCTTGACCCTGTCTACTTCTGCCTTACTCTTGCATCCCAAAATTACTTTCCTGTCTCTTCCTTTTCTAATCCTGTCAATTTGGAATCCTTCCTCTCTTGCCCTCACTACGCTCCTTATCTTCTCCATTACCTGGTCCCCCGTCTCGGTTTCGTCGGCTGATGTTATTATTACGGAGTGCACCGCGGCATGCTCCGGTGATTGTGTCCTCGGAGAAGCCGCGGCTACACTCGCGTAAGTGACTTTGATTTCCCTGTCCTCTTTGCTCTTCTCTATCACGTCCTTCAATCTTTCCATTTCCCTTTTGTTTTCCTCTATTTGCTTACTGTGTTCTGTCATTCTCTCTATGAGTTCCTTGTCTAGCCTTAATCTTTCACTTTCCATTTCCCTGTTCAATCTACTATCTCTTTCCGAATCTGTGGACTCGATGGCCTTCTCCGTTTCCCTACTGTCCAGTTTTCTGTCACTATCTGCTTCCTTAACCAATTGGTACAGTCTTTCGAGCGCCTGAGTGACTTCCACTTTGATGTCAGTCCTAATGTTCTTCGAGTTACGGAGATGGAGTTTAGCTTTCGTCAGCATGGCTTTGGCCTCTGTCGTCCGGTTTAAGTATTTCGGCTCTGCCCGTGGGGAGACGCTGAAGGCCTCCGAGGATGGCCTGCGGGCGGCCGTTACCTTAGTGTCCTGAGACAGGGCCTTGGCTTTTGCTGGCCGGGCTGCAGGGACCACCTTCCTGGGTGAGTTTGGGGATTTGGGGTTTCCGTCCACCTTCCCTGCTTCCCATTCGCCGGTGAGCCGTCTGACCATCGAGTCTTGCGTCGTGTTTGAGGGTCCTGCCCTCTGTCGGTCATCCCGTGGGCTGCTAGAGCTAGCCTTTGGCTGTTCCACTGTCGTTTTCTTAACGGGGGTATGGATTCCGATCATGTTAGTGGGAATGCGTCAATATTTTTATAAAGCATAAAAAGAAATACTTTTGTAAAAAGTGTATATAAAAAATAAATTTTTCCTAAGCCTAAAATAGTAGCACAATAGTGTTACTATTGTCCGTTTCAAGTCAAAAGACCCTGCAGTCACTCTATGTGTCCGTCTGCTTGTCCGCGTCAAGTTTGAACGCAACTTTATATTCGCCCCCTCAACCGAGTCTTAGTAGTAAAGCGCCAAAGGGAGGGTGGGCGGGCGAATTTTTGCCCTTGATGACGTAGCAGGGGCGCGTGAGTGGTGTCCCGAGATAGGTCTCGCGAAGCCGGATCGAATGGCGATGAAAGAACACCCGGTGTCAGAACAAATTTTTTCAGGACCGCTGAAAAACTGAAATTGTGTTAAAATTTAACGTCTAAAAAATTTGTAATTAAATAACTACACGTCGCAGCGCGCTGAAAACAACGCGGTTGTGCTTGTATAGTTCTAATCTATTATATAGATCGAAAAAATTTTGAAAATCTAACAACTTTAGAAAAAGTTAGAAATTTTGTATGGAGATTTAAGTCAAATATGTAAATATAGCCAAAATGAAAGTAAATAAGATTATATACTTATTCTTACGCGTTGATATAACTGAAACTACCGATAAGAAACTTTGAAGAGCGCAAGAACGTCTGTATTTCAGTATTCAGATGTCAAATTTTTTGTTGGGTTAGGTTAGGTTAGGTTAGGTTAGGTTAGGTTAGGTTAGGTTAGGTTGGGTTATGCAGCGGAGTCACCTCCTAGAGCGACGGGGTGTTATTGGTTACATCCGGTCACGATCGGATGTAAGAAATAGCATCCTGTCCTGGTGCATCCCGGGCAACGGCGGTTAGCAATTTCCTTCGGGGATTGGTAGCCGACGGCTAAACTCTGCCAGTGTCGCTCCTTGTGCTGCTATGACTAGCATAGCGGCGCAAGGATGTGTTCACGAAGCACACCGTAATCCGCAACGGGCTACCGGCGGGACGGGGGTCCAGTTTACCTGGACCGCGAGGCGGAACCCTCTTTAAAAACTACCACGCGCGGCTCAGCCCGCCCATAGTCAGCCGTCGCTGACTGGCGGGTCGCCGGGCAACTCGTTACCCCGTGGGGGCCGAGGGCTGTCGGGGGCACTTCGTCCGGGCCGAGAGGAAGGAAAACCTCAATAAAAAACCCAGGCTTACCGTAACCCGCCTTCACGGGCGGGCCGGGGGTTGCGGGGCTTTTGTCCGGACCGCGAGGAAGGAAAACCTCTCTAAAAAACCCCTGTACACCGTTACCCCAATCGGGGCCGGGGGCCTTTCGGGGCCGCGAGGATGGTAAACTCAATAAAACTTCCCCCTAGTTCTGGAGTCTCGCAAGGGGGCTCCAGGGCGTATGACTGGTAGGGTTACATACCGGTCGATTTCCTTGCACCATACCGTTCTGCCCTTTTCAGGGCGGGGCGGGGGCCCTGCTTGCCAGGGCTGCGGGGAGTAAACCCCAAAGGGAGTGTTTGGGGGCTGGGTCTGTTGCGGCGGAGTGTGGTGGTGATAATGGGATGTGCGCGGCTTCTTCGGTGTTGACATGGTTTTAGAGGTTCTGCCCCTCCCTTGTCAACACTGTCGCGGTCGCTTAGCATCCCAGGACTCATCACCGCACTGTGCCCCTTCAGCCCTTGACCCCAAATGTTCCTAAAAATCCTTCAATTCCCGTCGTTGGGGCGCCCTACGGGGCCTCGCGCGGCGACGGGGTCTCTGACCTTGCGCGGAGCAAGGCGGAGTGGTTGGCGTAGTGGGATCAACCGGCTAGCGGCCACCCTGGGGGGAGCCCGACCCCTCAGGTGTAAGTAGGGTTATCTGGGTATCGCGGGATCTCTGCCCAGATGGACCTTCTTTTCTCCCGCACTCGTGGGAACTTTATGGATTCTAACAATTATGGGGACTTTGGGGGGGATGAGGAAGACGTTGTCGACCTCTGCTCGGACAAGACACAACCTGGACGTGACAATGCGCATTCGCGCACCACCGGACATGGCAGCTCGCTTCAGCGAGCAAATACTCGGAGTGACAGTAGCGCGTCTCGGCGCGGCAACTCGGGACAAGAGGAGGACAGGACATTTGCTCTTGCCAAGGTTGCGAAATTTCCTCGCGGCAGAGGCGCCATCAGGCAGGCTGCTGCGACAATTCGCAAACTCCGTGCTGCTTCGGCTCAGCTTGCCGCTGCGCAGGCTGCAGCTCAAGCCGACCCAGAACCCGGTCCGTCCAGACCGATGACGGGTCAGAACTCGGACGCCGACAGTGAGCCAGAAGTGGAGCTGGCCGCTGATCTGGCAAATAAGATCCAGCGTAGCGTCGCAGAGTTGCACGACCTCGCTGAAGCGCCTACGCTGCGGGACACTCCCTCAGCCGAAACCCTTGTGGGCGTTGCCGAAACAATCGGCATGGCCGCCGAGGAGCTGCGGACTCGGACGACTGGTTCCGAAACCGAAAATTTAGAGAGGGAGTTGCACAAGCTCCGAGGTCGCATCGTGACTCTCGAGGGCTACTGCGGCAACCATCGCAAGGCTTATTCGTCACTGGAGGAGGAGAACAAGAAACTCCAGTCAGAAATGACGGCGCTGAAGGAGGAGAATCTCCACCTCCGTGACGAACTGCATAGCCTGCGGAAGGATGTTGGCCGCCTCCAAAGCGGGACCAGACGACCCGGCCACGCCATCGGCACCCAGACCGACAGTGTACCGGCCCCGAGACGTGGCAGTGTTGCCACCCGGCCGCTGGCGCCTTCACCGGCTCCAGCGTCCACTTCTGATGAGACGGACGCGAAGCTTGAACGCTTCACCCGTCAAATCATTTCACAGGTGGGCGACATAATGAACGCCCGGCTGGCTGCTCTTCAAGAGCGTCTCCCTCCAGCCCCGGTGGTTCGCCCACCTCTTCGAGCGAGTTCCCACGGCGTGACTACTGCACCGGTTCTGCCTGGACCTAGTCGCGCCGCGGATAAAACGCCAAAGGGTAAGGGTGTTGGGAAGGGCTCTAGCAATAGAGCTGTCCCAGCGCCCGGCCCCAGTACCGGACTTGACCCACCGCCTCTATCGGAGCCCTGGACAGAGGTGGTTAAACGCGGACGCAAACGGAAGCTAGGGAAGGCAAAAGCCCCACCCGCACCGTCCGCCCCAGGAAGAACAGCTGCTTCTGCAGCCAAACCAACCCAGCGAGGGCCAACCAAAGCCGCAAAAGAGGACGCCACTGCCAAGGCGAAGAAGAAGCGCGCCCCCAGGATCCGCCCGCCGAAATCGGCGGCTGTGGTCCTGGAGCTTACTCCAGAAGCCAAAGCCTCTGGGCAGATGCTGTCGGCCCTGCTTCGAGAGGCCAAGGAGACCATGGGCCCAGGTTTCATGTCACAGTCCGGTCTGGTGGACCGACTAAAATTGAGGCCGTCGAGGATGACGGGGAACCGAATCTTTGAGGTGAGGGCACTCAAAGATAGCCCGCCCGGGGAAGCCTGTGAAAAGGCGGACACCCTCGCGGCGGCGCTTATTTCGGCTTTCCCGTCGGGCGCAGTTAAAGTCACGCGCCCTGTGAAATGCGCCGAACTCCGGCTCATGGGACTGGGGGATGACACGACCGCGGAGGAAATCGCGCAGGCCGTCGTAGAGCAGGGTGGCTGTGAGTCAGCCCACGTAAGAATTGGAAGGCCAGGTGAAACCAGGCTAGGTGGCTCCGTAGTCATACGGTGCCCCGTAGTGGCAGCCAGGAACCTGGCCAAACTAAAGAGGATGCGTGTTGGCTGGCTCTCAGTCAGAGTCCAACTCCTGCCGCCGAGGACCTTGCGCTGTTCGAGGTGCCTAGGCGCGAGTCATGGCCGGGCTATTTGTAAAGCCGCGGAGGATCGCAGCAACGTCTGCATCCGCTGCGGCGAGCTCGGCCACAAGGGCGCAACCTGTGTGGCCCCCTATCGCTGCTGCCTCTGTGCGGCGGCGGGCCGGAAGGCAGACCACCGTCTGGGATCGACGAAGGAATGCCCCCGGCCGAAGATTGCAAGCGAGAGGCCCCAGAGAGCCCCAAGAGCGCAGCAGCGCCGAGGAACTGGGGAGCGAACAGAGGCGCCGATGGTGATCGGTGAGGCGGCATATGGCCGCGACCTCTCAGCAGGCCCTAGTACACGTCGAGACGAGTCTCCCGGATACTAGGGCCGTGTTGACCGGCCGTGAAAATGGCAAGCGCTGCCATTGGGGCGCATCGGGTGGTGACCCTTATGCGTTCCCAATGGACACTCTCAGCGCGAGTGGCTACCCAGGAGGTTTTCTGTAGTAAAATACAGTTCCTCCTTAAAAAAAAAAAGGGTTATGCAGCGGAGTCACCTCCTAGAGCGACGGGGTGTTATTGGTTACATCCGGTTACGATCGGATGTAAGAAATAGCATCCTGTCCTGGTGCATCCCGGGCAACGGCGGTTAGCAATTTCCTTCGGGGATTGGTAGCCGACGGCTAAACTCTGCCAGTGTCGCTCCTTGTGCTGCTATGACTAGCATAGCGGCGCAAGGATGTGTTCACGAAGCACACCGTAATCCGCAACGGGCTACCGGCGGGACGGGGGTCCAGTTTACCTGGACCGCGAGGCGGAACCCTCTTTAAAAACTACCACGCGCGGCTCAGCCCGCCCATAGTCAGCCGTCGCTGACTGGCGGGTCGCCGGGCAACTCGTTACCCCGTGGGGGCCGAGGGCTGTCGGGGGCACTTCGTCCGGGCCGAGAGGAAGGAAAACCTCAATAAAAAACCCAGGCTTACCGTAACCCGCCTTCACGGGCGGGCCGGGGGTTGCGGGGCTTTTGTCCGGACCGCGAGGAAGGAAAACCTCTCTAAAAAACCCCTGTACACCGTTACCCCAATCGGGGCCGGGGGCCTTTCGGGGCCGCGAGGATGGTAAACTCAATAAAACTTCCCCCTAGTTCTGGAGTCTGCAAGGAGGCTCCAGGGCGTATGACTGGTAGGGTTACATACCGGTCGATTTCCTTGCACCATACCGTTCTGCCCTTTTCAGGGCGGGGCGGGGGCCCTGCTTGCCAGGGCTGCGGGGAGTAAACCCCAAAGGGAGTGTTTGGGGGCTGGGTCTGTTGCGGCGGAGTTCGGTGTGGGAAATGGGATGTGTGCGGCTTCTTCGGTGTTGACATGGTTTTAGAGGTTCTGCCCCTCCCTTGTCAACACTGTCGCGGTCGCTTAGCATCCCAGGACTCATCACCGCACTGTGCCCCTTCAGCCCTTGACCCCAAATGTTCCTAAAAATCCTTCAATTCCCGTCGTTGGGGCGCCCTACGGGGCCTCGCGCGGCGACGGGGTCTCTGACCTTGCGCGGAGCAAGGCGGAGTGGTTGGCGTAGTGGGATCAACCGGCTAGCGGCCACCCTGGGGGGAGCCCGACCTCTCAGGCGTATGTAGGGTTATCTGGCTATTCGGGGATCTCTGGCCAGATGGACCGTTTATATCTCCCCGACTCGTGGGTCTAATATGGAAAATTTTGACAACTTTGGGAACAATGGGGGGGACGAGGGAGACTTAGTCGACCTCTGCTCGGCTGTGGACAGTGTCTCTGACACACAAACCGGACTTGACAATGCGCGTTCGCGCAATACTGGACGTGACAACTCGCTTCAGCGAGACACTCGGAGTGAGAGGAGTGCCCAACGGCGCGGAAATTCGGGACGAGAGGAGGAAAGGTCATTCGGCCTGCCCAAGGTGGCAAAGTTTCCTCGCGGCAGAGGTGCCATTAGGCAGGCTGCCGCGACCATCCGGAAACTCCGGGCTGCTACTGAGCAGCTTGCCGCCGCGGAGGCTGCCGCCCGATCCAACCCTCAACCCGGTCCATCCAGGATCATGGGGGACAAGAGAGATGCCGAGAAAGAGCCAGAAGTGGAGCTGGCAACCGACTTGGCCAACAAAATTCAGCGCAGCGTCGCAGTCCTTCACGACCTCGCTGACGCGCCTAGGCTTCGGGACTCCACCGAAGCTGACACCCTGTTGGGCATCGCCGAACTCATTGGAGTTACGGTGGAGACACTGCGGGCTCGTGCACTTGGCACCGAAGGCCTCCATACGGAGTTCGAGGAGGTCCAGAAGCTTCGAGCTAGAATCGTCACGCTCGAGGCTTCCTGTGAATACGGCCGCAACGCGTATTGTACATTGCAAGAGAAAAATCGGAATCTCGATGACGAGATTTCCGATTTACGCCAGGAGAACCTCCGCCTCCAGCAAGACATGCGCAGCTTGCGGCAAGAGATGGGCCGTAGCAAGAGCGGTACCCGAAAACCCGGCAAGGCTGTTGGCAGCCAGACCGACGCCGCGCCGGCAACGAGGGAGGGTGGCTCAGCCCACGACCCATCGCCGACTCCTCGGCCAAAACCAGCGGCACATCCCGCTGACGAAGTGGACGCCAAGCTGGAGCGATTTGCCCGCATGGTCATGACCCAGGTGGGCGATCTTATGAACGCCAGGCTGGATGCTCTCAAGGAGCATCTCCCTCCAGCCCCGTCCGTTCGCCCACCCCTGAGGCAAAAGTCCCTGGGCGCCACCTCTGCGCCGGCTCAGTCCGGATCAAGTCGCGCCCAGGTTTTCACAGCCTCCAGCAAGGGGAAAGGAGTCGGGAAGGGCGTCTCGAACGCCTACCCGAAGCCTGGACCCTCTACCGGACCTGACGTGCCCCCTCCGGCCGAGCCCTGGTCGGAGGTGGTTAAGCGCGGGCGAAAGCGTGGCAAGGCTAAGGCCAAACCCGCACCGCCCGCCCAAGGAAATTCTGCCGCCCCAGCGGCTAAGACGGACCAGCGTGGGCCCACTCAGGCCGCCGCGAGTGCTCCTAGCGCCGCCAAGGAGAAGAGGAAGCGTCCTCCTAGGCTCCGCCCGCCGAAATCGGCGGCGGTGGTCCTGGAGTTGACCCCTCAGGGCAAGGAGTCTGGGCTGAATATCAGCCACCTCCTGCGCGACGCGAAGGCGACCATGGGTCCGACATGGATGACGGAGGCCGGCCTCGTAGACCGACTCAGCATCCGAGCGTCAAGAATGACGGGAAACCGAGTCTTTGAGGTAAGGGCAATCAAAGACAGCCCGCCCGGGGAGGCCTGTGAAAAGGCGGATACCCTCGCGGCGGCGCTAATCTCGGTTTTCCCGTCACACGCAGTCAGGGTCACGCGTCCTGTTAGGAGCGCTGACATACGCCTCATGGGGCTCGGAGACGACGCGACTCCTGAGGAGGTCGCAAAGGCTGTAGCCGAACAGGGCGGCTGCGAACCAGCCAATGTCAGAGTGGGCAGGCCTGGAGACACTAGGCTTGGCGGTTCCGTCGTTGTGCGGTGCCCCGTTGCGGCAGCCAAAAACCTGCTCAAGCAGAAGAGGTTGCGCGTCGGCTGGATCTCCGTAAGAGTCCAGCTGCTGCCGCCGAGGGCCTTGAGATGCTCAAGGTGCCTCGGCGAGAGTCACGGCCGGGCCATTTGCAAGGCCGCGGAGGATCGCAGCAACGTCTGCATCCGATGCGGCCAGCCCGGCCACAAGGCCGCCGGATGTGTGGCCCCGTACCGCTGCTGCCTTTGTGCGGCGGCTGGTCGGAGGGCGGACCACCGACTCGGTTCGTCGAAGGAATGCCCCCGACCGAAGATTGCGCGAGTCACACCCCCGACAGCCCCAATGGCGCGTTCGCGCCGAGGAACGGGGAGTAGCCGCAGGGAGGAGCCGATGGAGACCGTCGGCGCGGGGGCAGACAGCCCAACCCTCCCTGGCCCTAGTGGTCGAGATTCGTCTCCCGGATACTAGGGCCGAGCGGCCGGCCGTTCCGACGGCTAGCGCAGCCTTCTGCGCGTGAGGCAACCCAGGAGGTTTTCTGCAGTCGCAGTTCCTCCTTAAAAAAAAAAGGGTTATGCAGCGGAGTCACCTCCTAGAGCGACGGGGTGTTATTGGTTACATCCGGTTACGATCGGATGTAAGAAATAGCATCCTGTCCTGGTGCATCCCGGGCAACGGCGGTTAGCAATTTCCTTCGGGGATTGGTAGCCGACGGCTAAACTCTGCCAGTGTCGCTCCTTGTGCTGCTATGACTAGCATAGCGGCGCAAGGATGTGTTCACGAAGTACACCGTAATCCGCAACGGGCTTCCGGCGGGACGGGGGTCCAGTTTACCTGGACTGCGAGGCGGAACCCTCTTTAAAAACTACCACGCGCGGCTTAGCCCGCCTATAGTCAGCCGTCGCTGACTGGCGGGTCGCCGGGCAACTCGTTACCCCGTGGGGGCCGAGGGCTGTCGGGGGCACTTCGTCCGGGCCGAGAGGAAGGAAAACCTCAATAAAAAACCCAGGCTTACCGTAACCCGCCTTCACGGGCGGGCCGGGGGTTGCGGGGCTTTTGTCCGGACCGCGAGGAAGGAAAACCTCTCTAAAAAACCCCTGTACACCGTTACCCCAATCGGGGCCGGGGGCCTTTCGGGGCCGCGAGGATGGTAAACTCAATAAAACTTCCCCCTAGTTCTGGAGTCTCGCAAGGGGGCTCCAGGGCGTATGACTGGTAGGGTTACATACCGGTCGATTTCCTTGCACCATACCGTTCTGCCCTTTTCAGGGCGGGGCGGGGGCCCTGCTTGCCAGGGCTGCGGGGAGTAAACCCCAAAGGGAGTGTTTGGGGGCTGGGTCTGTTGCGGCGGAGTGTGGTGGTGATAATGGGATGTGCGCGGCTTCTTCGGTGCTGACATGGTTTTAGAGGTTCTGCCCCTCCCTTGTCAACACTGTCGCGGTCGCTTAGCATCCCAGGACTCATCACCGCACTGTGCCCCTTCAGCCCTTGACCCCAAATGTTCCTAAAAATCCTTCAATTCCCGTCGTTGGGGCGCCCTACGGGGCCTCGCGCGGCGACGGGGTCTCTGACCTTGCGCGGAGCAGGGCGGAGTGGTTGGCGTAGTGGGATCAACCAGCTAGCGGCCACCCTGGGGGGAGCCCGACCTCTCAGGAGTACCTAGGGTTACCCGGTTACACCAGGTTCTCTGACCGGATGGACCACATATTTCACCTGGACTCGTGGGAATCAGATGGATTTTTCAAACATTAGGGATTCAGGGGGGGAAGAGGACGATAGGGTCCGAACGGACGTGGATGGCGCTGCAAGTCGCAGCACTCATCGAGAGACAAGTACCTCGCGTATGCGAGCGGAAAGGTCGAGTGACTTGAACGCGCCCAGGCGCGATTCTTCGGGCATTGACAATGACGGGGACACGTTTGGTCTCGCCAAAGTGGCTAAGCTGTCCACTGGCAGAGGCGGTCTCAGGCAGCCCCCCGTCCATTCTCGTAACAACCCTGCCTCTAGGCAGGCTACACCAAGCCCACAACCTGGTCCATCTAGGTCTGTGGGAAGACACCAGGCGCACGACGTTCCAGCAGAACACCCGCTGCCCGTCGATGACGCCTCTGACAACGAGGAACACCTCACGGCGTCGTCGCAAGAAATTGCGGCCGACCGTCTGGCCAACAAAGTACAGGAGGACGTCGAGAAAATCTTTAAAATCGGCTCCTCCTCGTCTGTAGATTTGCGGCCTAGGGTCAGGATGGCCATAAAAAGTATAGCCGAATCCATATCGGAGGCGGTTGAGGAGTTGCGTGGCCGTCTGGCCGCGTCTGAACAGCACGACAGGGAGGTGTCGAAGCTCAGACGCCTCTCCACGGCCACGCTCAAACTAAACGCAACCCTGCAGAAGGAGGTGTCCCTTGTTCGGGCGCAAAATGAGCGCCTTTCCAAGGACATGGAGATAATGCGCTCGGAGATGGCCTTGCTTTCTCGCCCTCCGAAGCGCAAAATCGAGACTGTCCAGAAACCTGGGGTCTCGATCGAGGTCCAAACTGAGCCGCTACCACCGCGGCTCACTGATCTGAGAGCTGACTCAACCGCCAAGGTTGGAAATGCCGAGTTGGGCGCGATCACCGACCACATCCTCCGCCAAGTCGGCGATGCCTTGGGTGCTAGGCTGGAGGCTCGACTCGAAGCTTTCGAGTCTCGCCTTCCTCCGGCCCCACTTTTGAGACCGCCCTTAGGGGCTTCAACAGCTGCGAGAGCGCCTGCCGTGCCGGTGCCTATGGCCGGCTCCAGTAGCGCCCCGGCTAAATCGTCTAAGGGGAAGGGAGTGGGGAAGAGGTCCAAGACCTCCGAACCGGCACCCACCCCGACGACGAACCGGACAGACACACCCACCCAGCCAGGCTGTTCTACCTGGTCTGAGGTGGTGCGCGGACGCAAGGGCAAGAAGGGAAAAGCCCCAGCCGCCCCGTCCGCCCCAAGAACTGACGCCTCAGCCCAGGCAAAACCCGGACAAATCAAACCCGGACAAGCCAAGCCCCAAAAGGCCCACCAGGGAGAATCCGCCCACAAGGCGAAGAAGCCCCCCAGGCTCCGCCCTCCAAAGTCGGCTGCGGTCGTCTTGGAGTTAACTGCGGAGGCCAAGACGGCGGGCAAAAGCCTATCGGTGCTCCTCCGAGAAGCCCGGACAGTTCTCGGGCCTAACTGGGCACAAGAGACGGGTCTCGTCGACCGCCTTAAACTCCGGCCCTCCCGGATGACGGGCAACAGCATCCTTGAAGTCAGGGCTGTCAAGGATAGCTCGCCCGGGGAGGCCGGCGAGAAGGCCGACACGCTTGCGGCCGCCCTACTCTCAGTGTTCCCGCCCAACGCGGTTAATGTGACCAGACCCGTCAAATGCGCAGACCTGCGCCTGATGGGGCTAGAGGAGAGAGCCACCGCTGACGAGATCGCGGAGGCAATATCGGAACAGGGAGGCTGTGACATGGCCCATATTAAGATCGGCCGGATGGGTGTAGGAGGATCGGGCGGCTCTACTGTCGTCCGCTGCCCCGTCCAGGCGGCCAGAAATCTGGCTAAACAAAAAAGAGTCCGCATCGGTTGGCTTTCGGTGAAGGTCCAACTGCTGCCGCCCAGGGCTTTGCGCTGTTCGCGCTGCCTTGGCGAGAGCCATGGCCGGGGTGTTTGCAAGGCCGCAGAGGATCGGAGTAACATCTGTATCCGATGCGGTCAACCCGGCCATAAGGCCGCCGGTTGTGTAGCCGCGTATAGCTGCTGTCTCTGTGCGGCAGCGGGTCGTAAGGCAGACCATCGCCTCGGGACCAACTCGTGTCCGCGACCGAAGATCGCCAGGGAGAAGTCCTCCATAGCCCCCAGAGCGCGTTCGCGCTGAGGTACGAGGATCTCGCCGCGGGGAGCAGCCGATTTCGGTGGCCGGACGCAGAGGTCCAAAGTCTCCCAGGTGTCCAGGGGTGATGGCGCGTGATGCCTCCCGGATCTGGAACCGAGTGGGTTGCCGTCTTTGGACGGACAAGCGCTGCCATTGGGGCTCATAGGGTGCTCTCCTATGGGTTTCATGGGACAGTTGCGCAAGAGGTAACCCGGGGGGTTTTTACCGCAGTGCGGTTTCCCTCCTAAAAAAAAAAAAAGGGCATGCAGCGGAGTCACCTCCTAGAGCGACGGGATGTTATTGGTTACATCCGATTACGATCGGATGTAAGAAATAGCATCCTGTCCTGGTGCATCCCGGGCAACGGCGGTTAGCAATTTCCTTCGGGGATTGGTAGCCGACGGCTAAACTCTGCCAGTGTCGCTCCTTGTGCTGCTATGACTGGCATAGCGGCGCAAGGATGTGTTCACGAAGCACACCGTAATCCGCAACGGGCTACCGGCGGGACGGGGGTCCAGTTTACCTGGACCGCGAGGCGGAACCCTCTTTAAAAACTACCACGCGCGGCTCAGCCCGCCTATAGTCAGCCGTCGCTGACTGGCGGGTCGCCGGGCAACTCGTTACCCCGTGGGGGCCGAGGGCTGTCGGGGGCACTTCGTCCGGGCCGAGAGGAAGGAAAACCTCAATAAAAAACCCAGGCTTACCGTAACCCGCCTTCACGGGCGGGCCGGGGGTTGCGGGGCTTTTGTCCGGACCGCGAGGAAGGAAAACCTCTCTAAAAAACCCCTGTACACCGTTACCCCAATCGGGGCCGGGGGCCTTTCGGGGCCGCGAGGATGGTAAACTCAATAAAACTTCCCCCTAGTTCTGGAGTCTCGCAAGGGGGCTCCAGGGCGTATGACTGGTAGGGTTACATACCGGTCGATTTCCTTGCACCATACCGTTCTGCCCTTTTCAGGGCGGGGCGGGGGCCCTGCTTGCCAGGGCTGCGGGGAGTAAACCCCAAAGGGAGTGTTTGGGGGCTGGGTCTGTTGCGGCGGAGTGTGGTGGTGATAATGGGATGTGCGCGGCTTCTTCGGTGTTGACATGGTTTTAGAGGTTCTGCCCCTCCCTTGTCAACACTGTCGCGGTCGCTTAGCATCCCAGGACTCATCACCGCACTGTGCCCCTTCAGCCCTTGACCCCAAATGTTCCTAAAAATCCTTCAATTCCCGTCGTTGGGGCGCCCTACGGGGCCTCGCGCGGCGACGGGGTCTCTGACCTTGCGCGGAGCAAGGCGGAGTGGTTGGCGTAGTGGGATCAACCGGCTAGCGGCCACCCCAGGGTTTCCCGCCTCCCTGGGAGTATTTAGGGTCATTCGGCTATTCCGAGATCTCTGGCCGTCTGGAAACTTTTATCTCTCGGTCTCGTGGGATGCATATGGAGAACTTAAAACAGGGGAAATCAGGGGGGAAGACGTCAAAGGAGCCCACCTTCGAATCTCGCCTTAAGGGCATGTTCGGTGGGCCTTCCAAAAAGACAGGGAAGAGCAGCGAGGCTGCGAAATCGAGTGACAGCGTTGCTTCTGTCTCCCGTGAGGGGGAAAGGAGCAGAGCTGACACAAAGGAGGGAGAAAAAAGGAAAGAGAGAAAGGGCTCGAAGGACAGAAGCCAAAGTAGAGAGAGGAGCAAAGACAGACAGAAACCCAAGAAGCAGAACATGGACTCGGATGATGATGCTGGGTCTGACCCCGGTAGGGTCCCCACTTGGGAAGAAGTCTACTTTGCCGGAGAGGATGACCACGATGTGCAATCGGAGCGCAGTGTGAGCCAAGGCGAACATCGTCCTGGGTCCAAGCGCAAACTGGGCACCGCACGTGACGTCATAATCCTTTCTCCAGAAGAAGGCGAAGTCGACGAGGATGAGCCCGTTGTCCAAACCGCCAAACTCTCAGGTGGCCGCCGAGGCCGCGCTAAGAGCCGAAGAGAGAAGTCTCGCTCAACAGAGCCTATCCACCTTACAGACCGCCAACGTCTGGAGTGGAACATACAAATGGCGGAACAAGAGTTGGAAAGAAACACCGACTCCTTCACCGACACTGACTCGGAGAGAACTTCGTCCGCAGTCCGCAGTCGCGACCGCGACTCCGAACTCATGCCTCCACCGGAGTCGCCGATATCTCGCACACCATCTGCGACGAGAAGGAGAAGGGAATCCCTTCTGGACATTCCGGAACCCTCGGAGACTGCTCCTGATCTGGCAGGCGACCTTTATTTTAAAATAAAGGGAGCTTGCGACTGGGTCAGAGAGCTCGCCAGGGATTCCAAAAACCTAAAGGGAACGTGGAAACGCGACTTTTATAAAGCCTGCAGCGAAATAGAGATGGACGCTTACAAGCTCCGGAACCGCACAGTCTCCAAGGAGAATTACACCATGGAGATGGAACTCGCCGATGTGCGGGACCAGCTCACTGTGACGCGAGTCCGCGAACAGCGATGCCGCCAGGAGCTTGCGGATCTGCAGGTCCAAAACCGAGAACTTGCCGTGGAGGTCGACGTTCTCAAGGCTGAGGCAAAATATGCTCGGGAACATGGTGGTCTTCGTGCCGCCTCCCGATCGTCTGCTGCCGAGACGATCCGCCCGCGGGAGGACAGTGGAGCTGAGGATTTCGCTCGCTCCATCCTCCTCCAGGTGGGCCGGATGATCGAGGAGAGCCTTGAGGCTTACGGGCTGAGGCGCGTACCACCTGTGCAGACAGTGCGTCCTCCGCTCAGGAGGGACGCCCCACCGCCAGACACGGCGAGTCAGGCACCAGCCCCACCGGCCCAACCTAGGATTGACAAAGGGAAGGGCAAGGGGAAGGGTAAAACCACCAAATCGGTGCGACCACCCACCCCTGCTCCTCCCACCATGGATGTTGACACCGCACCCCAGAAAGACGCATGGTCTGAGGTGGTCAAGCGGAAGAAAAGGCGCGGCAAGGGAGCCAGCTCAACCATACCAGCCACAGCCCAGCCCGCCCAATCTTCCCGCAAGGGCACGCGTTCAGTCGCGAAACCCCCAGAGAAACCTCAGCCTAAGAGCGCGAGGGCCCCAAGAGTACAGCCTCCACCTAAAAAGGCGAAGGCTCCAAAGGCGCAGCCTAAAAAGGCCCAAGCGCCCAAGACCGGTAACCCCTCCAAACTACGTCCACCGCAAACAGCGGCGATCGTAATAGTTTTGCAGCCGGAGGGAGAGGCGATGGGATACAACTACCTACGAGCATTCCAGGAAGTGAAGAGCCGTGTCAACTTCCACGAGCTCGGTCTTATCGGCAGAGTAGGCTACAGGAGGTCCAGAGCCACCGGATGCCGCATCCTGGAGGTCCGCACTCTGGAGGGAGGTACTCTCGAAGAAGCGAATGAGCGAGCCGACGCTCTCGCCTCTAAATTCGTAGAGATCCTTCCTCCAGGGGCAGTCAAGGTGTCAAGACCCGTCAAGTCCACGGATATACGACTGACGGGTCTTGACGAATCGGTGACTGAACAGGAGATCGCTGAGGCAATCTCGAAAGCGGGTGAGTGCAACATAGCCTCTATAAAAGTTGGTCGCATAGGGAACAGCGGGATGGGTGGCTCCGTCGTTGCTCGTGTCCCGGTGCTAGTGGCAAAAAAGCTTGCCAACAAGCGAGTCCTCGTCGGCTGGGTCTCCGTCAGAGCAACCTTGCTCAGGCCGAGACCCCTCCGATGCTTTAGATGTCTGGGTGAGGGACATGGACAAGGCGTCTGCAACGCGGCGGTCGACAGGTCTCGTACCTGCCTCCGCTGCGGGGAGGACGGCCATAAAGCGGCGGGCTGCCAAAATGAGCTCCGCTGCATGCTCTGTGCAGCCGCCGGCATACAACCCAACCACCGGATCGGGACCAAGAACTGTCCCCGACCCGACCAGGTTAGGAAGGAGCGGGAAAAGCCGCCGGAAGCCCCAAGCACGCGCAAGCGTGTTGCTTCTGCCGGTACGGAGTCACCCACGGAAATGGGCGTACGAGCAACACGCTCGGCGAAACTCCGCACAGGACCTGCAGGGGTGGACGTAGGGGCGTCCACTTCCCGCAAATAAAGGTCCGAGTTGGTGTGTGCGTGTTCCGCACACCTTCTCCGGGAAAGGGGATCTAGCCCGACCAAAGAGTAGCCAATGGCCAGTGCTAGCTCAGCAGACGCGCGACGGACTTTAAGTCAAGTTTGCCCGCATTTGTTGCGCACTCAAAGCGCGAGAGGAACACGGAGGGTGGGTTTAGTGGGTATGGCCCGCTAGATAGGGCGAGTCCCACACCGTCCTACGGCATGCTCCCCAAGCTGTCGTAGGCAGTGCATAAGCGCATTCCCCCCGCCTTAAAAAAAAAAAAAAAAAAAAAGGTTAGGTTAGGTTAGGTTAGGTTAGGTTAGGTTAGGTTAGGTTAGGTTAGGTTAGGTTAGGTTAGGTTAGGTTAGGTTAGGTTAGGTTAGGTTAGGTTAGGTTAGGTTAGGTTAGGTTAGGTTAGGTTAGGTTAGGTTAGGTTAGGTTAGGTTAGGTTAGGTTAGGTTAGGTTAGGTTAGGTTAGGTTAGGTTAGGTTAGGTTAGGTTAGGTTAGGTTAGGTTTTTTTTTTTTTTTTTTTTTTTTTTTTCCAAATAAAATAACTCGAGATTTCTATGTATAATTGGCCCAAATTTTTGTTTTCTAGGGCAGTTGTAAGCAATGTACAGAATATGTAGGGATGTCGCTAAAGTATACAACAATCCCTCATTTAATCAGGTATATAAAATAAGAAAGAAATTTGATGATGTACAGATAATGATGAGCCTAATTGTAAGCGTAGATAAGATTATATCGGTAGTAACGGAGCGGTGCTTATGAACTACACCAGAACCGTTGAGTTAAGACATGACGAAGAACAAATATGTATTTTATTACAGTTGGGGTGTATAGAAAGAGGAAAGAGAGTAATAAAGTAAGCGAAGTCTATGTTTGATGTTAAGTAGGGTAGAGACTACTTGGATATATAGACAAACTTATAACTAAAGCAACTTGAATATGAGCGAATTCTGTTTTTTTTTTTTTTTTTTTTTTTTTTTTTTTTTTTTTTTTTTTTTTTTTTTTTTTTTTTTTTTTTTTTTTTTTTTTTGTTGCTTTTACAATATGAGATAAAGTAATAACCAAATACAGTGTATATAAAATAATTTGAAATAAAAGAGTAGAGAAAAACAAACAGAAAGAAGCAAAACGACTGCAGTATGAGTACAGTATTATGTTTCTAGGCATACAAAAGGCAGTACTATACATTTTTAACATTTTTTACATTTTTGTGAATAACTTTCTTTCTGAGCTATAAATTACAAAACAAAATGCGAAAAAGATAAATATCATGTCTATGGAACAATAATCCAAAATTTGAAATTTTTCGAAATTTTTAAAATTTTGAAAAGTCAATAACTTTTTTAATATAATCATTGTTGTGGAACAAAAAGCGAAAAAGAGGTGTCTGTGATGTCCACTACAATATTCTAAAATTTCAAATTTTTGAAAAATTTTTGCGAAAATAATTTCGTCAAACAATTCGCCATTAGACTAAAATATGTTTTTGATACAGTAATAATAAACTTATTTACTAATATTTTAGGCAAATTCTAATATAAAACAATTCAGATTGACTGCTATACAAGAGGTCGATCGATTAATGAGCAGTATTGGT
This sequence comes from Anania hortulata, assembly GCA_963576865.1. NCBI lineage: Eukaryota > Metazoa > Arthropoda > Insecta > Lepidoptera > Crambidae > Anania > Anania hortulata. Next base: position 20,897,818 of record OY756400.1, read on the forward strand.
AAGAGGATTGATATTGATCCTCTATATAAAAAATTATCATTGACATACATAGTAATAATTAAAGTATAATGTAAGAAGATCAATCTAAGATTATGTATTTACAATGAATCAACGTTTATTTCCTTACAGCTAAATTATGTATGCAAAATACAAGTCCAAGCTTGTTATTTTGTAAAAAGGTAGCAAAGGTGAGTAGTAAATAACAGTAATGTAATCATAATAACGGTAGATATTAAATTAAGTTAAAATCAATATAGTACTCCTAATTGATGACTTGTTAAAATGTGTAAATAACTAAATAATAATCGAATTAGGCAACAGCGCGCACTGAATAAAAGCGCTGTTATAAGTTAATAGTCAGAACTAGATGTAAAAATGAATAAGGAATTAATCAATGTTGGCATGTAGCTTAATTTGTCAAGAAAATGAATAATTAAGCACTTGAGGCGCTGCATGAAAGTGATTAATACAGATACTATAATGTAGGTACTGTGTAGGCAATGCGGACGAGTTAGATAAAAGATTAATTATGGTATGAATTATGTTAGTGACAGTAAATAAGTTAGAAGTTAGAAGTTAGCGCGGTGCCGTAGTCAATGATTAATACAGTGGCAAGTCCATGCTAATGCCAAGTGTAGTATTAGGTTGTATCGAGTAATTTATAATTTAGTATTGATCTGTTTAAACTATAGGTTGAAGCGTATTTAGTTCTGATTAAATAATGTATATCTATTTTATGTTTGCTAAGATGGTGGCGACATTAATCTGTGTGGAGGAACCATAAAATTAGATGAGCGTAGTGTGTAGTGTTTCTAGCAACCGTGAGGGCGCTAAATGCGCAGTTAAAGAAAAGCAATATAGTTTACGTAGTGTTTTCGAATTCCGTAAGGCGCTAAATGCGAGTAGAAGGAATGAGTATCGTGTAGTGTGTCAAGCGTCCGTAGGGGCGCTAAATGCGCATCGGGAGCGATGTCGAATCAAGGAGATTGATTAATTGTGTAACAAGGCATAAAGATATAATATTTAATAGGTGAGCTTATCAGAGTAAGCATAGTGCGTGCTAAATGAATGATTTAAACTAATGAATTGATTAATGTAATGGGTCTATTATATAGTTTGCAAAGATGGTTGTGCCAACGACTGTATGGCAGAACCATAATGTTAATGTGAGTAGTACGTAGTGTTCGAAGCAACCGTGGGGGCGCTAAATGCGCGGTTAGAGAAAGGTGAGTTATGTTGTGTACGTAATGTTTCAGGTGTCCGTAAGGGGCGCTAAAAGCGACAAGTAAGAATGAGCAGAGCAGTATGTAGTACGTCGAGCGTCCATGGGGCGCTAAATGCGCTGCCAAGGTGATGTAATATCGAAGGGTCAATTATTCAAGAGTAAATGCAATGAGATCTAATGTTTAATGAAGGCTTAGAAATTGTCAGTATGCCGCCTCTTGTGAGGATAATTATGAGGTAAGTAAATTAAGATGTGTAATGTATTGGTGTGTCAAGCGTCCGTGGGGGCGCTAAATGCGTGATTGAGAGAAATGGTTGTGTACGTGATGCATCAAGCATCCGGTAGAGGCGCTGAGCGCAAGTAATAGTTTGGTAGTACGAAGTACGTCGAGGATTTGTGATGGCGCTAAAAGCGCGATAGAGTAAGTGTCGTAACTAAGGCAAGATATTAAATAAAGGTAAGATTAAAGCCATAACCGCGAAATAAAATAACTAGGATTAAGTAACACACATTAATTGAGGATTGTAGTGAAGTAACTAACAAATGTATCACGAGTACGAGTGTCATCTGTGACGAGTTATTAGGATTATGTGTAGAGTGTTGATAGGAATGTAAATGAAATGTAAATGAAATGTAGTGCATGTAATGGGCACCAGAGGCGCTAAATACACGTGTGGTATGTTGTTTAAGTGCAATACTAGGTGGCGTGGCGTTCGAAGAAACGCAGTAGGTGATGATGTGATGTATCGTGTTATGTTAAGTGTAAATAAGTGATGATTGATTGGGAGTTGGTAATTAATTAAGTGATAGAGACTAATGAGATAGGTGAAGTGTGAGGTAAAGTCTAAGTGTGTGTTTCAGAGTCGGTGATAGTGGCGACATCTGTGAGGACTGGGTGTGAAATATTAGTGCCGAGAGGCAAAAGTAATGCTTTTAACGTGCTATTGGCTAGAAAGCAGACTAATTTACACAATGATGTGTGGTGTGTAGTAACTGGTGTAGATGGAGTATGTGTATTGGAGTATGTGTATCGGCCAAGTAAGAGTGGTGAAAATATAAGAGGCAGGCTTAATGCTGTGTGAATTAGTAGTGAGTGATGAGAACTTAAGATAGAGAGAGTCAATGTGGTTAAGAGTGGTGTCAAAAGAATGCTGTGAGAATGAGAACAGATGTGTGTGAATGTGATGAGTCAATATTAAGTGGTTTGATTGTGATATGAGATGCAAAATATAACTTAAAAATGTGAATAATGTTAAAATGAGGCAAGTTGAGTAGATTGTATGAGTGGGTTTAGTTATATTGATGTGCAGCGAGGATATTTCGACTAGTATTTAGAGAAATTCAGCATTGTGATTGCTTAATTACTGATGTAAAAATCTTAAAATGTAATTAATGATAATTAGGTGATAAAAGGGTCCAAGTAAGTGCGAGTGGTGTCTAGAGAGAGGTAATGGTATGAAGATAAATGTGCGTAAATATGAAGAGTCTGTGTGGAGTAGTTTGGCCGTAATGAGAGAAAATAGATGGTAGCTTAAAGATCGATTTAATGCTTAAACTAGCAAGTTTTAAGTTAATGTTTTGTTCAAAATGGGTTGTAAGGGTGTGGAGGCATAATATTGGTTAGGTTAGGTTAGGTTAGGTTAGGTTAGGTTAGGTTAGGTTAGGTTAGGTTAGGTTAGGTTAGGTTAGGTTAGGTTAGGTTAGGTTAGGTTAGGTTAGGTTAGGTTAGGTTAGGTTAGGTTAGGTTAGGTTAGGTTAGGTTAGGTTAGGTTAGGTTAGGTTAGGTTAGGTTAGGTTAGGTTAGGTTAGGTTAGGTTAGGTTAGGTTAGGTTAGGTTAGGTTAGGTTAGGTTAGGTTAGGTTAGGTTAGGTTAGGTTAGGTTAGGTTAGGTTAGGTTAGGTTAGGTTAGGTTAGGTTAGGTTAGGTTAGGTTAGGTTAGGTTAGGTTAGGTTAGGTTTTTTTTTTTTTTTTTTTTTTTTCGGTATTTCGGATCTTTTAGTGCACAGTTTGAGAGTGTCAGTGAATGGTTGACTGTTTTAGAGGGATTGTATGGTAGTGCAAAGGGTATTTATCTTCTTCCTGCTACTGGATACAGGAATTGACAAATAGGACTTTAGGTGTTATTGAATCGTTTTAGTCGATTGACTATTGTATTAATCAGGTGCTTAAAAGTCTCTATGGGTGCTTCTTTGGTGACGATTTCATTTATGTTGTAAGGGTTGATGTTTAGGTTATGACATGTCGTTTCGTGGGTAAGTCGGACATTGCCAAATGCAGGGCAATGTCGCATAAGATGAGTTATGTCTTGAACGCTATTGTCGTCGCAGGGGCAGTACGGGTCGTCGATGATTTTAAATCTGTGTAGGTACTGTTTGCAGTAGCTATGTCCTGTAAAGATTTGGGTCATCTCAAATGACGTGCTGACGTGCTTTCGGAATTCATGGATTTCCGTTATTGTAGAGAACCATTTTGAGATTTCTGAGTATGCTGTCTCAGATTCATATTCCGCTTGCCAATTGGCGAGAGTTTGTTTCCGGATAGTATATTTGGCATATGAAATTGGAAATTCATTGCCGATAGTGGCAGTTTTTTGAGTGGCGGCAGCCTTGGCCGCCAAGTCTGCGCGTTCATTGCCCTCGATACCGCAGTGTGCTTTCACCCAGGTGAAACTCACGTCGATTGCGTGGTTCTGCCTCAGGACTTTTAGCATTCTGTGGATCGAAGCAACAGTTGGATCGGGATTATTGCGATCTTGTAGGGCTTTTAGGGATGACTGGCTATCGGATGCCACGATAACATTGTGTCGCCACTTTGATTCAAGGATCCATTGAAGTCCGGTTTCAATTGCTGTTAATTCAGCTATAAAGACCGACGAAGTTCGTCCAAGTTTGCTTTTTAATACGGTGGTCTTGTTATTGGGGAGATAAATAACGGCAGCACAGCCGACCTCCCCGCTGTCCAGCTTGCTGCCGTCAGTGAACATTTTAATTGGAAAATCTTGTGCTCTTTTATTGACTTCGTCTTGTGTATAATCTTCGGTATATGTAATAGTGACACGCTGGGCCGGATGAAGTTGCTCCTTAACTGGGACCCTTGGTCGCAGTGTGATGTCATTTGGTATGTCATTCAGGATTCCGGTGGTTTTGACGTTTTGAATCTCACAGGCTTCATCAATCGCAAGGTGTAGAGGGACGAACTGTGCGAGGGCTATAGAGGCCGCCGCAGATACGGTGCGAAAGGCCCGGATTGCCCGAATGGCAAACTGGCGTTGAAACGCCCTAAGGGCTCTGCGCACACAATAAAATTTGGTCGCCCCTCCCCATATGCCAGCCGCGTAGGTGAACATCGGTTGAATCACTTGTTTGTATATAGTGCTTATATTTTCTGGATGCGCGCCCCACTTGGGTCGCACAAACAGTACCAATTTTTTGAAGATTTTTGATGCTTTTCCAATAATGTAGTTGCAGTGGCTTATAAATTTTAGTCTATTATCAAGCATGACCCCGAGAAGCTTAATTTCATTGGAGAAGGGAATGGTCGCATTGTTCATCACGATTTTAGCTTGATTCGATGAGGCCGTGAATGCAATGGCCTGTGTTTTGGCCGGCCCAAATGTTAGTTTAGACTCTTTTCCCCAGTCCAGAATAATTTGGAGCGCTTGATTGGTGATGGCCTCAATCTCGTCCGCCGTGGGTGCCTCAACTATGAGTAGCACATCGTCCGCAAAGGCCTGTATGTGGGCTCCATGTGGCAGTTGAGTCTCGAGTAATTCGTCCAAAATGATGTTCCAAAACATAGGCCCACATACAGAACCCTGTATGCAACCCTTTGTTGTGGTTTTCGAGGCAGTTGCGTTCCCATAGTCGAGTGTGGCAGTCCTTTCCTCGAGATAGCTTCTAGTAAGGTTGAAAAGATTCATTGGGCATTGTAGTTTCCGCAACCGGTGCAGGAGAAGCGGCCACCAAGCGTTGTCGAAGGCCGCTTTAATGTCTAGTGATACCGCTATGACCTGTCGACCCGCGGATTTGCCGTCGGTAATTCGTTTGACAGCAGCATGGAGAGCGTCGGTCGTGGAGACCTGTTCTTTAAACCCGTATTGACTGGGATGGTACTGTTGAGTGCATTCAAGGTGGTATGAAATGCGTTTGGACAGTAGCTTCTCCAGCAGTTTGCCAAAGACAGGTAGGAGCCCGATTGGTCTATATGCCGATAAGTCATTCGGGTCTGTCTTGTTGGGCTTGGGAATAATCTTTACGTAGGCCCTTTTCCAGGCAACCGGGAAATAATTGAGGGTGAGACACCTATTGAAAAGTGCGACCAATATATCCGGGATGGTATCAAACACGCGCAGACATATGTCGGATGTAAGATTGTCTATTCCAGGTGCGCGATTGGGGTTCATGAATTTAAGGTGGTCACGTAATTCATCCTTTTCAAACAACGCGTCGTCTTCTGTTTCGGGCAGCTCATTTAGCTGGTTGCGAAGTGAGCATTGCTTAAGGGTGGTGTCGATGTGATCCTCTGGGTAAAAATGGTCTAGAAGTGCCCTAGCAGTGGTGGAAGCATTATTGGTGAAATTCGCCCCAACCCTCAGGGTTTGTGGAGGTCGACGCTGTGGCCCGTCCTTAAGAAGGCGATTTGTCAGGCTCCACACATTCTCCTTGCCCTGGGTGGAGCAGAATTCGCGAAAATGCTCGGTAGATGCAGTTGCGAGCGCTTTGGAGTATTTTTCCTTAAGCTCTTTGTGTTTGCTTACAGCATCGGCGATAGGCCTGCCCGTGACCTTTAGGTCATGAATGCGATGATGTGCCTTGATAACTTCTTTTTTCCGGCTCTCGAGGTCGTCACTCCACCAAGGATTGAAGCCAGCCGCAGGGGACCTCCGATGAAAGGTTTCCCTGCAGGCTGCTTGGGTGTCTAGTGTCAGACGCTCAATAAAACCATCGATCTGTAAGCGGTCAAAGTTATTCGGTGTGCTGCTGTTAAGATGACTGTCTTGTAATTTGGCCAGGAGCGTGCAACTAAATTCCTCCCATTTCTCCTTGCACGCTTTGGACGTGTTGAATTTAAAGGTGGTTGTTGATTTAGCCTTCGGGAGTTTGTCTGTGCTAAGCAGTGTAAAGTCAACTGCATTGTGGTCAGAGCTAGGGCAGGCTGCTAAATTAACTCTCCATCCTTGGACCAAGTGAGCTAGATTGTCGGATACCATGGTGACGTCCACAATCGAAGAGCAGTGCTTTCCGTGTCTTATAGCCTCAAATGTTGGAGTCGATCCAATGTTACAGGTATAAAGGGCATGGGTTGCTGCCAGGTCTGTGATATCAGTGCCACGATTGTCTATGGACGACTCGCCCCAGTCAGGGTGCTTTCCGTTAAGGTCGCCGCCAATCACACGGTAGCTACCACTAGTGGTCGCGAGGAAGCTGTCTATGGCCTTGATTGTGTTGTTGGGGTCCTCATTAGGTTCAATGTAGGCTGACGCCACATAGAGCTTTCTTTGACCGAGTTCCATTTGAACTACCGCGAGATTGGAGGTAGACATTTGGGTCATACCGAGAGCAAGGCCGGATTTAGCCTTGACAATGATACATGCCTTAACTGTGCCAGTAGTGTTGAACTGGAAGGTGTCATAGCCGGGATAAGATTGGACGTTTCGAGAGCGCCCGATGTATGGCTCGGTGATAAGAGCCACATCATAATTGCTTACGCTAAAGTGTCGCAGAAATTCTGTTTGTGAGACGTAGCAACGCTGGAGGTTTGCTTGGGTGAATCTGATTAAGTTTTTACTGACCATAGTCAACAGTTTCTTCTAGGAGTTTTCGGGTATGGTTGATTCTAGAGCATAATTTGGAATTTGTAGCAGAGTGTTTTGTACCAGCGTTGCCTCCCGTCTTCTCATTAAAGCGTACACAGTTGATGCATTTCAGCATATCAGGATTATTTTTATTGGGACAATTTGCAAGGGAGTGTGCGGTTGAGGCGCAATGAGAGCACGGATAATATTCCGCTGTGCATTTGTTGTTGGTGTGCCCGAATTGGAGACATTTGTAGCACTGCACAAAACGGGAGAAGTCCGCGACGCGTACTCTCTGGTGTTCGAGATTGACGCGTTCAGCCTCGACGAATCTCCCCCGGATTGTGGGTGTCACCTCCAAAACGACATTGTATAGGCGCTCATTTCTATTTTTCAGGGCAAAGCAGAGCCGCATGTCTTCAGCGGGTACGGAGTTCTGTTGTGCAACTATGGCGATAACGTCTTCTTTATTGACATCCTTGCTGATACCCTTAAGGATGATAAGTGGCTTACGCTTCCTGGCATCCTCAGCGCGCATACCGGGGATGGCGTTAACGCGCTTTATAGCTTCGGCGCATTGCTCAGGCTTATCAAAATCAACACGGACGGTATTTTTGTTGAGTGGTTTGACTTTTAGGGGCGCAAAGGTTGTGTCCCTGAAGGATACCTTAGACTTCCACTCGCCGAGAACATTGATCTGGCTGTCGGTTTCAGAGCTCTTAATGATGATAGACGGGACTGAGCGTGTGGGAGGTGTGGCTTTTGGAGGTGGAGTTCTGGCAGTTTCGGCATACGATTTGCGCGGAAGAGCGGGAATGGACTTTAACTCCTCGCGTATGCCCTTGCGGATAGCTGCCAGGATGCCCTCCTCCAATGGTTTGCTTATAGCAGCGTCGTTAGGAGGTGGAGTGGCTGCCGCTGCTCCATCCAGGCAATCGCTGTATTCGATCTTAGTCTCTAAGACCTGCGTGGCTTTGAGGATCTCGTCAGCGGTTTTCTTAATGAGGCGCTTGTTAGCGCTCGTCACGCTTTGGGGCTTAACACACTCGGCTAGGCTGTGTGTCAGCTTTTCAATAAGGCTCTTGAAGGTGGCGAGGTCCTGAACATCTTCGGCACGACCAGCCAGCTCAACATCGTCTTTCTGGGACGGCTTGGGCATTTTGTATGTGTCGACCAAATCAGCCAAGACTTGATGGTAAATGCGGAATGGGTGGGTGGGCGGGCAAACTTTTGCGGTTCCCGGTGTCGTAGACGAGCAAATGAGGTGTCTACGGATAGGTATCAACAAGACGCACCCGACGGCGTAAGAATAATATAGGGTGGTCGTACAAAAATTTTAAAAGAGACGCTAAAATGTGAATTTACGAACTATATTTAACTAAAATAACTAAAATAAATTTACAAGATGCAATTAGTGCGTTTAAAACGACGGCGCTATACTTATATAGCCCGAATGTGTAATACTGGCAGAAGAAAAAATTTAAATCGGACTAAAATTGACAAAGTTGAATTTTTTGTATGGAAATTTACTATTAATTTGTTAAAACTACGTAAAAGGCTAAAAACAAAACTAAATGAGATATTTCGACCGCTTTAGAGCGTGGACGTGATGGAGACTAACGATACGAAGAGAATGAGTGCCCAAGAGTGCAAGTGTGATGGTTTCAAGTAGGTTTTTAAAGTTGGTTAGGTTAGGTTAGGTTAGGTTAGGTTAGGTTAGGTTAGGTTAGGTTAGGTTAGGTTAGGTTAGGTTAGGTTAGGTTAGGTTAGGTTAGGTTAGGTTAGGTTAGGTTTTTTTTTTTTTTTTTTTTTTTTTTTTTGAATGAGCTAATTTGAGATCTCATTATGCTTACGGAGCTTGCGAATTACTCCATGAGCACAACTGTGTGTTCTTTTTTGGTAAATTTATATATTTAGTTTTGTGTTGTTCTGTTGAATTCTTTAAGATTTTTAACTATGTAATCAATGAGTGAATGGAATGTATTTAGGGTTTCTTCTTTCGACATAATATCTGTTATGTGGAATGGGTTTAAGTTTAGACACTGGGAGGCGAGAATATGGTTATGACGTTTGGTGTCAAATCTAGGGCACTTTTCGATGAGGTGTTTCCATGATTGAATGGAGCTATTGTCGCAGGGACAGGTGTTGACTGCGACTATATGGAATCTATGAAGATATTCCCTGTGGTAAGCATGATTCGTAATGAATTGTGTGATAGCGAATGTGGGTTTGACTAGAGAAAGATAGTTTTTGAGGGATGAATAAGTCGGGAATATGGACTTAGTATAGATACATTGATTTGGGTCAGAGTATAAGAGCTCGGAGGCTTCTTTAGATTTAATCTTGTTTTGATGCTTGATGCAGCTAGCTGGTATTGCATAGTAGTCAAGAGTTTTGTGGGATGATGCGGCGGCTTTGGCCGCAACATCAGCCTGTTCGTTACCGTCGAATCCTACGTGGGCTTTCACCCACGCGAATCCGACGGTAAGCCCTGATGTGCGGGCTTGGTGGAGATAATGATGGACTTTTACGGCAAATTGGTTGTGGCTATTGGGGTTTCGTAGTTCTGTCAGCCCAGACTTACTGTCTGACAGGATAGTACAGTTTTTAATTTGGTTAGTGTACATTATGTATTTGCAGGCCTGCTCTATTGCGAGCATTTCGGCTTGGAACACAGAGCAACAGTCATGAAGCTTGAGCTTCACGACTGCTGTCCTGTCTCCGTCAGGGTTATAAACGACAAAGGCCGCACCAACAGTGTCGTTGTGTTTGCTCCCATCCGTGTATATGCGCCAGTTGTCAGTGGCGTTTATGCGCGCAAGGTCTGAGGCAGAGGAGATTTCCTCATACTCAATGCCTATCCTTGCGGAAGGATGTAACAGATCGGATGGGAGGCAGAGCGTCTCGACGGGAATATCATTAGGTAAGAATGACGATTTTCCAGACAGTTTCGAAGTTTCCATGTCCGCAATCGCTGCCACCCTCGCCGGAAGAGGTGTAAGGTCGGCGAGGGTAATAGACGCGACTGTACTAAGGGTGCGGAATAGGTTAGGTTAGGTTAGGTTAGGTTAGGTTAGGTTAGGTTAGGTTAGGTTAGGTTAGGTTAGGTTAGGTTAGGTTAGGTTAGGTTAGGTTAGGTTAGGTTAGGTTAGGTTAGGTTAGGTTAGGTTAGGTTAGGTTAGGTTAGGTTAGGTTAGGTTAGGTTAGGTTAGGTTAGGTTTTTTTTTTTTTTTTTTTTTTTTTTTTTTTTTTATTTGTAGCGGCTCTGTTCCCCGAATATCCTTTCAGGATTTGAGTTCAAGGGTTCATTTTTTTTTTTTTTTATTTATTTTTTATTGTCGTTCCATTTAATGTTTAAAAATGCTACAGTATCTTATATCTATTACATTAATATCTTAGTATCTTAAGGTTAATATTTCTATTTACGAGCTTCATTATAATGGCTTGTAAGTTTTAATCATACATGTTTTACACAGGAGTCTTATCTTATTCTATCTTATATCTATGGTACATTTTCCGCGACTTACAGCTATATGCCTTTTTCATCTTTATTTATTTACAATTTTACTACTACTTCTTAAGTTAATTTACTTATTTCTAACATTTATTTGCTATTTGTATATTACATTCAGTAATAGGGATAACAAAACTTATATATCTAGGTTTTTATTTTTGCTTATTACTATGTTACAAATTTTGAGACAGTAGGCAATAAAATCGTCTCTACATTCCTTATTGCTAATCAAAATGTGGAGGTTTTCTAGGTCAACTTTAATTCCAATTTTTTGTTCCAGGTCATATCGCGGCCTATCGTACCTAGGACATTCGGTAAGGAGATGGGGGACGGTTTCGTCAATGTCTGGATCACAGTCACATGATGGACTCTCCCTACACTTGAACCGATGCAAGTATTGGGAGAATCCACCATGTCCCGTGAAGATCTGCGTGAGCATCCCTGCTGGTTGTATTTTCCGAACAAGGCGGTACGCGTCTCCGGCATTGGGGAAGAAAATTTTGGTGATGGACGCGGTGTTACCTGTATTATACCTCGCGTTCCATTGTAAAATGGAACGCGCGCGTATTACCTGCTTAGCGTAGGATATCGGGCACCGGTCATAATCCGACTTCCTTTTCGAAGCCAGAGCAGCCTCCTTCGCCAGATCGTCGGCGCGTTCGTTGCCTAGGAGACCTGCATGTGCCTTTATCCAGAACAAAGATACAACTTTGCCCTGGATAAAAGCCTTCCGCAAGTTCTCTCTCGTCTCGACTGCAAGGGGGTGGAGGGAGCCATGGTTAACGATCGTCTCCAGAGCGGCCATCGAATCGCTGTATAGACCATAGCTCTTCTCCCCCCCCTTGAGGATCACGCCCGTTGCCTTGCATATAGCCAATAGTTCCGCCTGGTAGACGGTGCAGTATGCTGACAGACAAAACTTTTGGTTCCGGATCTCGGCCTCATCTTTCCACATGGAAAGTGCGGCTCCGACCTTCCCCTCGATCTTGCTGCCATCGGTGAAAATACGCACCGCCTGCACGTTGTGCCTATCAACGAGGCTCTGGTCCACCAAACACTCGAAATCTATGGCCATATGCGAAGCTGGGTGAGGAGTATCTGCAAACCTAACCAAACTCTCGGTCTCTCTGTCTCCTAACTCCAGAAGGGGTGACCCTCTCTTCGTCTCATACAGGGCAGCTGCCTCCTGTATCCTGAGGTCGAGAGGCAGTATCCCCGCTAGAGTCAGCGCCGAGTGTAGAGAGACTGTTCGATAGGATTTGCAGAGCTTCTGGGCGAAACCCCTTTGTACCGAGTCCAGCAACTTCCGCACCCCGATCTTCTCGGCTGAGGAAGCCCACGCTGCTGCTGCGTACATGATCACCGGCTCGACAGTTGCTGTGTAAATAAGCCTAATTACCTCGGGGTGGAGGCCCCAGTTTACCTTAGCAGCTCTTGAGAGCTGTTTGTAGATATCTATCGCCTTTTTTGTTTGCTGGACGATGTGTGAGTTGAAGGTCAACTTTTGATCTATAATAAGGCCTAAGATTTTAATTTCACTAGATAGAGCAATATCGATCCCCCCCATTTTTAGGCGCGGAGTGTCGTATTTCAGCTTTTTTGTTAGGACCATTGCAAATGTCTTCTGTGGTGCAAATCTAAGTTTATTCAGTGCTCCCCACTCTTGCACATAGTCCAGTGCTGCGTTAGCTTGGTCGCTCACATCCGCCGCCATGTCACCGTCGAAAATCATCACCACGTCGTCGGCAAAAGCCTGGACGTAGTGACCCCTCCTCTCCAACTCCTGCAGTAAAGGGTCCAGCAAAAGGTTCCACAGGATTGGACCGCCGATTGACCCTTGCACACATCCTTTGTTCGTGTTCCTTACCGCTTCTTCCCCGGCGAATCTTACTCTGACTATTCTGCGCTCCAGATAGCTATCCAGTAGCCTCCTGATATTTACCGGGCACTTTTCCTCAGCCAGACGGACTCGGATTGCTGGCCACCAGGCGCTATCGAAGGCCCCCTCTATATCCAATGACACTAGGGTTACCAGCTTTTTCAGCCCAATCTTACCCTTGATTCGGTGTATTAGCGTATAGAGGGCGTCCTCGGTGCTTTTCTGGGGCATGAATCCGTATTGGCGAGTACTAAACCTCGGTATTAGGTGCCATTTCATCCTTGCTACTGTGATCTTTTCCAGGACCTTCCCCAAGACCGGCAAAAGACCTATCGGTCTATATGCCTTAGGGTTCGTGTAATCGTCCTTGCCCGGTTTTCTCAGTACCACAACTGTGGCCTCCTTCCAGATGTCCGGGAAGTGTCCGATCAGTAGACACTTGTTGAATAGGGCAAGGAATGCGTCCGGGTCCTGGTTGATAGCCCGGCTGCAGATGTCTGCTGTGAAGCCATCCGCCCCCGGGGCCTTCTTTGGATTGAAACTCCCTATCGCGGTCTTTAGCTCCATCTGGGTAAACGGTGGGTCATGTTGTTCATCATGACAATGTACGTTTACCAACTTCGCTGCTTCTCTAGTCCAGCGATGGTGTTCAGTGTCAGTTTCCTCCAGGTCTTGTGGGTAGAACGTCTCCGCTAGCAAGTTCGCCGATTCTGTTGGGTTTAGGTGTGCTCCGTCTTTGGTTAAGGTCATGTCTTCTGTTCTCCTGGCGGTCCGGCCTATTACCCTGTAAATCCCCTCCCATAGGCCTTCTCGGTCTTGTTTGCTGCAGAACTCCTTCCAACTGTCTATTTGGGCTTTCTTGGCTTGGCACTCGTACTCTTCTTTCTTTTTCAGGTACTCAGCTACCACTATGTCTCTGCGGTGCGGTGCCGCATTTCTGATCTTGCGCCTGAAGGTTGTGGTAACTTTTTTCAGCCTTGCGAGCTCGTCATTCCACCATGGGATCTTGAGTACCTCTGTACTCTTTTTGGCTGGCATGCTGGTCTTGCATGCTGTGGTTATAGCCTCCGTGTAGTCTTCAACAAGGTTGTCGATTTGAGCTTTTGTCGTTATGGTATTAATGTGATCCACATTTATGCCTTTTTGAGACTTGGCCTCTAGCAAAGTACTGTCAAAAAGATCCCATTTTACCTTCTTGGTGTTATAGAGTCGAGTCGTCCTTTGGACTCTCAGTCCTCTGTCTCGGCGGAGTTTTATATCGAGAGTTATGGCGTTGTGGTCGGAGCTCGTCATCTCCTGGTCTACCCTCCAGTTTTCGACCAGATCTAACAGGTCTTCTGTGCAGGCTGTGATGTCTACTAGACTGGTGTACACCTTCGTACCCCTTACGGTGTTAAAAGTTGGTGTATCACCTCTGTTGAGTACCTGAAGTCCCGACTCTTCCAGGGTCCCGGACATTTCTACGCCCCTGTGGTCTTCTACGGTGCTGCCCCACCAGGTACTCTTGGCGTTGCTGTCTCCGCCTATCAGCAGTAATCTTGGGCCCAGCTCCTCTACGACCTCCCTCAGCCGTTCCAGGTATGGCCCGATGGGTTGATCCGGTTCAAAGTAGAAGGACACCGCCGCGATTTCCCAGGCGCTGGTTCGGATCCTCACTGCGACTATATTGTCGCTAGTGAGTTTCGGGCACAGTGCGACGTCGAGATCGCCATCAAAGACGACTATCGCCGCCTTCACTGTCCCATCTCCTACTGCTGCGTTCTGGAAGACTCTCGCCCCACGGTAGTCCTTCATTCTTCTCACCCCGCCCACATAGGGTTCCTGTACTAGCGCAAACGCCAATTTGCGTTTGCTGGCCTCCACCATGAGTTCGGTCGTTGCAAGTTGCTTGCGCTGTAGGTTCGCCTGGGCCACTGCATAACATCTGGTGGGGACGCCTGCCCCGGAACGCGCAGGAACCACTTTAGCAGTATTGCACTTTGGCTCGTGCCAGTGCCTCCCACCTCCTGCGCACTTGGCACTCAGAGCTATACACGTTGTGCTCTGTTGCCTCTAGCTTTGCCGCTGTGCAATTACTGCACTTCGGTGGTGCTGAAGTCAGCCAATCTGGGCATTCGCTTCGCATGTGTGGCTCTCCGCAGTGTGTACACTTCGGAACGGTTTCCTTGCAGAAACGCCTTCCGTGTCCATACGCCAGACACATTGAGCATTGGACGAGCGGGGATTGGTCTGCAACCCGTATCCTTTGGATGTCGATGTGTACAACTTCCCTATCCATCATACGATTGTATATCTGCGGAGAGACCCTCAATATGATGTGGCTCATCAGTTGGTTCCTGGCTTTGCGTCTGAACTTGACTTCCATGCGGTCGTCCTTCACCTCGAGGTCACGAAACACACTACCGTTCTGGTTCCTCAGGGCTGCGAGGATGTCCTTGTCGCTGTGGCTCGATATAACATCCCTGAGAATCACCATTGGGTCCTGATTCTTCATGTCCTCGAAGTGAAGACGATTTGAAGCGCTTTTCAGTCTTTCCTTGACTTTGTCGCGTTCCTCTACTGTTCTGCAGCCTAGTATAACCTTCTTATCCTTGACTTTGCGGACCCTTTCCACAGTAACCCATCCGTCCTTCGCATTGACCGCCTCTCTAACGTGCTTCATAACTTCGTCTCCAGTCTCCGTTTCGTCTTTAGAGGCGATAACGATGGAGTGTAGAGCGCTCCTCTCCGTCATCGGTCTCTTTGGAGGTGCTGATGCTACGTTCGCGTAGGTCAATTGCCTCTGCGCGGTCTCTTGTTGTAGGGCGATGGATTCTTTCAATTTCTCCATTTCTCTCTGTGTCTTATCTATTTTCTCCCCTTGCTCCTTCATCATTCTTACGAGTTCCTTTCCCTCGGTTCCTAAAATCTCCTGAACTATTACTTTCGTTTTTTCCCCCTCCTTTTCCCCCCTCACTGCTTTTTCATCACTTTTCTTTTCTTTTCCAGATCCAGTGTGAGCTGCTGCCTCCTCCTTCACCAGCTGGTATAGCTTTTCCACTGCCAGAGTGATCCCGGCCTTTAGGTCTGCCCTCAGATTGCGAGAGTCACCAATGTGAGTTTTCGCTTTCTGAAGCCAGCCCCTGGCCTGGCTCACTCTGTCGGTGGTTTTAGCTGACTCTGGTCTTGGTCCTGGCGACACCGTAAATGTCTCCGCCGAGACTCTACGCGTCGCTGCCTTGGCTTCCAGAGGGGGCGTCGCCTTCGCCTTCGTCTTCTGTATGGCCACCGGCGCTGGTGCTGGGGCTGTCTTCTTCGGTGAGTGCGCATGTTCCGTTGATGTACAGGGTCTGGGCTCCAATTTACCACCCTCCCATTCTCCAATGCTACGCCTCACTCTCGAGGCCTGAGTCGGTGTTATACTTTGAGAAGGTCCTGCCTTCTCAGCGTTTGCCTGTTGTTCCGGAGACGTGGGGGGGGTCGTCATCGCTCCTCTTTTGGAAGGGGTACGTGCCAAGTACATGTTTAGGGATGAGCCTTGTCTTGGTTTAAAATAAAGTAAAATAAATTTTGTTCAAAAGAACTCCGTAAACTTAAACTAGGAATACTGACCAATAGGGTCAGTAGTCACGAATTAAACCTAACACAGAAAATTTAAATGTAAAAATAATTTTTGAAAAAATTGTAAATTAAAATAAATAAAACAAATTGCAGATGTAAATGTTTTTAATAATTTTATTTCTATGTTTCAGGTCCGAGGTGTTGCCGTAACCAGCCAGCAGAGGTGCTCCGAGTCGCAGATATACCACAGGTAAGTCCCTAGTTATCGTTGTGAAAAACTCTACTTTGACTCTATGTAGAGTCTAGTCAGTCGGTCTCCTTTTGCACTGCCTATCGCGTTAAAACGACTAATTTGTAGTTTTTTATAGAAGATCTGCTCTACCTAGAGTCAGTAAACTTCAAATATAGAGTCCCTGGTTCACTGCCTCCTATCTTCCCCTCTCTACAAGGTCGAAAATCGTCAAAAAATTTTTTGGCTCTATCTAGAGTACCCGACTCTACCTAATCTAGAGCTCCTTCCTGTTCCCAGCCTTTGACCGAAAACCCGGTCGAGATCCGAGGTCTGGTTCCCAAGTTATAGATTTTAAGGTGTTTTCTTAAAATTTATAGCTGGGACTTAGCCAGTTCCCGACTCGGGGTCTGAGGTCTAATTAAGGGGGTCCAAAAAGTAACCGGTCTGATACTCCTCCCTATTCCAGGCAACCGACCGAAAACCCCGTCGAGCTCCGAGGTCTGGTTCCCAATCTGTGGAATTTAACGATTTTCCTAAAATTTACCACGGACTTAGTCAGTTTTCGAAAGCCAGACACTTAGAAAATTTCGATCGAAAAATAAAATTTTCAAAAATTTACCTAGAGGGTTTCTTACCACTCAGTCCGGTACTCCCCGTCAATCCGGGCTATATATTTCGAACCCCGTCAAATTTGGACAACCGGTTCCCGATTTATAGATTTTTAAAAATTTTTCTAAGTTTTAAAAACTGGGACTTAGAATAATTTTTACCGGGCCGAGCACTACCTGTGTCCCGTTTATGGTCCCTAACTTTTTTGTTTTTAATTTCGCGTGGATTCTGGCTTCTGTTCTAGATAGGCTATGAGATTCCCCTTCGAAACGTGCCAAAAACAACCCTTTCCCAACCAACCCTCTCGACAAAATAAGGGGTGAAAGTTCCGTTAGCGGTAAAAGGGGGGCTTTTAGGGCAAAACAAATATTTAAATATATTTTAAAAATCTTAAAACTATTTAAGAACACTAATATAAGGCTGATCTATGATGTGGTCAAAAAATCAGGGATAAGGGTTATCAAAAAACCACCCTTACCGAGTCAGGAAGTTTTACGATAGCGAAAATATATATACAAATTGCCTGATTAAAAATATAAATATTAATTTTAAAAATATACTTTCTTGCTCAAAGTGTAGCACAAATTTTATAACAACTATTTACTATCTAAAAAGCAAATAATCGTACACTTTTTCTTCAATTTATAGCTAAAGAATCACAAAAATTTTAAAATTTTCCGCTATTTTACACTCCCTACTCCCGAATTCCCGATTTATGTAGCGCAACTAAGGGATGCGCGCGGGGTTACTATACTAAGTCTTATAGCCTATAAAATTGCCTATCTAAATCACTAAAAATATTATTTTTATCTTATCTCTAACTATATTTAAAATCAAATCAAATCCAGCCGCAAGCAAAATATTTCCCTTCCGGAGCTTACGTAATTAAATTCTGAAAATGACTTTTTTGTTTTAACAGCTATGATCCTGAAATTTTGTAAAAAGTACTGTCTAGGCTAAAAAATGATTTGAGTGAAAAAAAATTTTGAAAAAGTTGCAGTACTTTGGAGTTATTACGTTGAAAAACAAATTTTACTTAAAACCACGATAAGCGTGCACCTGTAATTTAACTTGACTTTAGGTAAAACTAGCACTGTATCTACAAATATTGTCTTAAAATTAAAATGTTTATTTCACACGATAGCCAACGAACTGACCTTTCCGCTTGATTTTTTCCAGGTGCTGTCGTCACTGAAGGTCCGAAGATGCAGTCCAGCGAAATCCGGGGTTGACTTTTGCCAAGTGCAAAAAGTCAATATCCTCGACTGAGTCAGTGACGCAGCCTCGTGGTGATGTCCAGAGTGCTCGTCAGGGTGATCCGCTTCGACCTGTGAAACGTCAGCTCTGGATCACTGTCCGCTGCTGAGTTGGCTCCGAACCCTGGAATGGTTTTTCGTGATTTTCTCAGCCAAATGAGGTGGTAAAAATCCAGGGTTTTCACCAGCAGTTGGGGAACAGTGAGGCGCTTCAGGTGATGTGATAAAAACTGTAGGTCGTCGCGGTAGATCTTGCAGCGTTTGCAAGTTTGTACACTTTTTAACCAAAAATAACAGTTTTTTGGCTATAAAAACCACAATGTCACTCCGATTTCCACGCGGTCTTCGAAGTTATACTCGATGTAAAAAGACGCGTCTTTTAATGTATCACAAGCTATATATTTGTGAAAAAATACTATTTTTGCGATTTTTTAGACGCGGAGCGGTTCAATTTCGTGACGCTCGGGACGGCGGGCGGCTTGCGACTGGTTAGGTTAGGTTAGGTTAGGTTAGGTTAGGTTTTTTTTTTTTTTTTTTTTTTTTTTTTTTTTTTTTTTTTTTTTTTTTTTTTTTTTTGATCGCCCATTTTTGGAACCAATTTTGTCGTTCCATCTTATTCTTTTATAGTTTTTTCTTTATTACTTTGTTTCTTTATTTTTACTTTTCTTTATATATTTTCTTTTTCTTTTTATTGGGCTATATATTTATACTTCTATCATGCATATACTTAATTCTAAAATAAAGTAAACTGCGCGCCATATTTATTTACTGAAGTCTATGCTGATGATCTAATTTACCACCCATATATTACAATGAATCAAACCTCTGATTTGAGCTTATTATATATACAATGAGGCAAAAGCCAACTTATTTATTAATTACACCTTGGATGTTAGTCTAACCTTTTGATTTAAACAATTCAAAAATAATAATAAAACAATAATAATATAGAATAAATTCAATCTAACAGTATAATGGGGCAATAGCCAATAATTAATGATAAAATTAAAATTGATTAAAATTGATTAAATTGATTAAAGTTCATTAAAATTGATTAAAATACGGATCAACAATATTAAATTAATATAACCACTAAGACAATAATACATTGAGACATTTACACAATAGTTACAAATTAAATTACAAATGAAGCAACAGCTAACAAGTGGAGGAGCAATACTACGGACTATACGTTTTTGGCGCCGTTTGCCTTGGCGGCAAGGCGCATAACGCCCTCCGCGAAGGACACGAAATGGTCCCGGCTGGAGTCGTCGTCCACCAAGTCCCTATAGTTCTGCGGCTCAATCTTCCGTCCGACCCTGTGTTCGCAATCGAGTCTCTTGAGTGCAAACCTAGGGCACTCAGAGATGATGTGAGAGATGGTTTCAGACGTAATGTCGTCGCAGACACAGGTTCGAACGGGAGAGAGCTTAAACCGGAATAGGTATTCTCTTACGCCACCGTGCCCCGTAAGAATCTGCGCTCGGATATTTGACATCCCAATCTTGCCCAAGGTGCGATGCGCTGCTCTGATGTCCCCGAAGAACAGTTTTGTGCCGGAGCCCGTCTCCGCCGAGTCGTACCGAGACTGGTACGAGTCTAGAGTTGAAGCCCTGATAGCTCGCTTGGCGAAGGACAATGGGAAGCGGTCATAGGCTGGCTTGGTCTTAAGTTTTAATGCGGCGTCTTTGGCCAACTCATCGGCTCTCTCATTTTAGGTTAGGTTAGGTTAGGTTAGGTTAGGTTAGGTTAGGTTAGGTTAGGTTAGGTTAGGTTAGGTTAGGTTAGGTTAGGTTAGGTTAGGTTAGGTTAGGTTAGGTTAGGTTAGGTTAGGTTAGGTTAGGTTTTTTTTTTTTTTTTTTTTTTTTTTTTTTTTTATTTGTAGCGGCTCTGTTCCCCGAATATCCTTTCAGGATTTGAGTTCAAGGGTTCATTTTTTTTTTTTTTTATTTATTTTTTATTGTCGTTCCATTTAATGTTTAAAAATGCTACAGTATCTTATATCTATTACATTAATATCTTAGTATCTTAAGGTTAATATTTCTATTTACGAGCTTCATTATAATGGCTTGTAAGTTTTAATCATACATGTTTTACACAGGAGTCTTATCTTATTCTATCTTATATCTATGGTACATTTTCCGCGACTTACAGCTATATGCCTTTTTCATCTTTATTTATTTACAATTTTACTACTACTTCTTAAGTTAATTTACTTATTTCTAACATTTATTTGCTATTTGTATATTACATTCAGTAATAGGGATAACAAAACTTATATATCTAGGTTTTTATTTTTGCTTATTACTATGTTACAAATTTTGAGACAGTAGGCAATAAAATCGTCTCTACATTCCTTATTGCTAATCAAAATGTGGAGGTTTTCTAGGTCAACTTTAATTCCAATTTTTTGTTCCAGGTCATATCGCGGCCTATCGTACCTAGGACATTCGGTAAGGAGATGGGGGACGGTTTCGTCAATGTCTGGATCACAGTCACATGATGGACTCTCCCTACACTTGAACCGATGCAAGTATTGGGAGAATCCACCATGTCCCGTGAAGATCTGCGTGAGCATCCCTGCTGGTTGTATTTTCCGAACAAGGCGGTACGCGTCTCCGGCATTGGGGAAGAAAATTTTGGTGATGGACGCGGTGTTACCTGTATTATACCTCGCGTTCCATTGTAAAATGGAACGCGCGCGTATTACCTGCTTAGCGTAGGATATCGGGCACCGGTCATAATCCGACTTCCTTTTCGAAGCCAGAGCAGCCTCCTTCGCCAGATCGTCGGCGCGTTCGTTGCCTAGGAGACCTGCATGTGCCTTTATCCAGAACAAAGATACAACTTTGCCCTGGATAAAAGCCTTCCGCAAGTTCTCTCTCGTCTCGACTGCAAGGGGGTGGAGGGAGCCATGGTTAACGATCGTCTCCAGAGCGGCCATCGAATCGCTGTATAGACCATAGCTCTTCTCCCCCCCCTTGAGGATCACGCCCGTTGCCTTGCATATAGCCAATAGTTCCGCCTGGTAGACGGTGCAGTATGCTGACAGACAAAACTTTTGGTTCCGGATCTCGGCCTCATCTTTCCACATGGAAAGTGCGGCTCCGACCTTCCCCTCGATCTTGCTGCCATCGGTGAAAATACGCACCGCCTGCACGTTGTGCCTATCAACGAGG
Organism: Anania hortulata; assembly: GCA_963576865.1. Taxonomy (NCBI): domain Eukaryota; kingdom Metazoa; phylum Arthropoda; class Insecta; order Lepidoptera; family Crambidae; genus Anania; species Anania hortulata. Next base: position 20,919,046 of record OY756400.1, read on the forward strand.
CTCTGGTCCACCAAACACTCGAAATCTATGGCCATATGCGAAGCTGGGTGAGGAGTATCTGCAAACCTAACCAAACTCTCGGTCTCTCTGTCTCCTAACTCCAGAAGGGGTGACCCTCTCTTCGTCTCATACAGGGCAGCTGCCTCCTGTATCCTGAGGTCGAGAGGCAGTATCCCCGCTAGAGTCAGCGCCGAGTGTAGAGAGACTGTTCGATAGGATTTGCAGAGCTTCTGGGCGAAACCCCTTTGTACCGAGTCCAGCAACTTCCGCACCCCGATCTTCTCGGCTGAGGAAGCCCACGCTGCTGCTGCGTACATGATCACCGGCTCGACAGTTGCTGTGTAAATAAGCCTAATTACCTCGGGGTGGAGGCCCCAGTTTACCTTAGCAGCTCTTGAGAGCTGTTTGTAGATATCTATCGCCTTTTTTGTTTGCTGGACGATGTGTGAGTTGAAGGTCAACTTTTGATCTATAATAAGGCCTAAGATTTTAATTTCACTAGATAGAGCAATATCGATCCCCCCCATTTTTAGGCGCGGAGTGTCGTATTTCAGCTTTTTTGTTAGGACCATTGCAAATGTCTTCTGTGGTGCAAATCTAAGTTTATTCAGTGCTCCCCACTCTTGCACATAGTCCAGTGCTGCGTTAGCTTGGTCGCTCACATCCGCCGCCATGTCACCGTCGAAAATCATCACCACGTCGTCGGCAAAAGCCTGGACGTAGTGACCCCTCCTCTCCAACTCCTGCAGTAAAGGGTCCAGCAAAAGGTTCCACAGGATTGGACCGCCGATTGACCCTTGCACACATCCTTTGTTCGTGTTCCTTACCGCTTCTTCCCCGGCGAATCTTACTCTGACTATTCTGCGCTCCAGATAGCTATCCAGTAGCCTCCTGATATTTACCGGGCACTTTTCCTCAGCCAGACGGACTCGGATTGCTGGCCACCAGGCGCTATCGAAGGCCCCCTCTATATCCAATGACACTAGGGTTACCAGCTTTTTCAGCCCAATCTTACCCTTGATTCGGTGTATTAGCGTATAGAGGGCGTCCTCGGTGCTTTTCTGGGGCATGAATCCGTATTGGCGAGTACTAAACCTCGGTATTAGGTGCCATTTCATCCTTGCTACTGTGATCTTTTCCAGGACCTTCCCCAAGACCGGCAAAAGACCTATCGGTCTATATGCCTTAGGGTTCGTGTAATCGTCCTTGCCCGGTTTTCTCAGTACCACAACTGTGGCCTCCTTCCAGATGTCCGGGAAGTGTCCGATCAGTAGACACTTGTTGAATAGGGCAAGGAATGCGTCCGGGTCCTGGTTGATAGCCCGGCTGCAGATGTCTGCTGTGAAGCCATCCGCCCCCGGGGCCTTCTTTGGATTGAAACTCCCTATCGCGGTCTTTAGCTCCATCTGGGTAAACGGTGGGTCATGTTGTTCATCATGACAATGTACGTTTACCAACTTCGCTGCTTCTCTAGTCCAGCGATGGTGTTCAGTGTCAGTTTCCTCCAGGTCTTGTGGGTAGAACGTCTCCGCTAGCAAGTTCGCCGATTCTGTTGGGTTTAGGTGTGCTCCGTCTTTGGTTAAGGTCATGTCTTCTGTTCTCCTGGCGGTCCGGCCTATTACCCTGTAAATCCCCTCCCATAGGCCTTCTCGGTCTTGTTTGCTGCAGAACTCCTTCCAACTGTCTATTTGGGCTTTCTTGGCTTGGCACTCGTACTCTTCTTTCTTTTTCAGGTACTCAGCTACCACTATGTCTCTGCGGTGCGGTGCCGCATTTCTGATCTTGCGCCTGAAGGTTGTGGTAACTTTTTTCAGCCTTGCGAGCTCGTCATTCCACCATGGGATCTTGAGTACCTCTGTACTCTTTTTGGCTGGCATGCTGGTCTTGCATGCTGTGGTTATAGCCTCCGTGTAGTCTTCAACAAGGTTGTCGATTTGAGCTTTTGTCGTTATGGTATTAATGTGATCCACATTTATGCCTTTTTGAGACTTGGCCTCTAGCAAAGTACTGTCAAAAAGATCCCATTTTACCTTCTTGGTGTTATAGAGTCGAGTCGTCCTTTGGACTCTCAGTCCTCTGTCTCGGCGGAGTTTTATATCGAGAGTTATGGCGTTGTGGTCGGAGCTCGTCATCTCCTGGTCTACCCTCCAGTTTTCGACCAGATCTAACAGGTCTTCTGTGCAGGCTGTGATGTCTACTAGACTGGTGTACACCTTCGTACCCCTTACGGTGTTAAAAGTTGGTGTATCACCTCTGTTGAGTACCTGAAGTCCCGACTCTTCCAGGGTCCCGGACATTTCTACGCCCCTGTGGTCTTCTACGGTGCTGCCCCACCAGGTACTCTTGGCGTTGCTGTCTCCGCCTATCAGCAGTAATCTTGGGCCCAGCTCCTCTACGACCTCCCTCAGCCGTTCCAGGTATGGCCCGATGGGTTGATCCGGTTCAAAGTAGAAGGACACCGCCGCGATTTCCCAGGCGCTGGTTCGGATCCTCACTGCGACTATATTGTCGCTAGTGAGTTTCGGGCACAGTGCGACGTCGAGATCGCCATCAAAGACGACTATCGCCGCCTTCACTGTCCCATCTCCTACTGCTGCGTTCTGGAAGACTCTCGCCCCACGGTAGTCCTTCATTCTTCTCACCCCGCCCACATAGGGTTCCTGTACTAGCGCAAACGCCAATTTGCGTTTGCTGGCCTCCACCATGAGTTCGGTCGTTGCAAGTTGCTTGCGCTGTAGGTTCGCCTGGGCCACTGCATAACATCTGGTGGGGACGCCTGCCCCGGAACGCGCAGGAACCACTTTAGCAGTATTGCACTTTGGCTCGTGCCAGTGCCTCCCACCTCCTGCGCACTTGGCACTCAGAGCTATACACGTTGTGCTCTGTTGCCTCTAGCTTTGCCGCTGTGCAATTACTGCACTTCGGTGGTGCTGAAGTCAGCCAATCTGGGCATTCGCTTCGCATGTGTGGCTCTCCGCAGTGTGTACACTTCGGAACGGTTTCCTTGCAGAAACGCCTTCCGTGTCCATACGCCAGACACATTGAGCATTGGACGAGCGGGGATTGGTCTGCAACCCGTATCCTTTGGATGTCGATGTGTACAACTTCCCTATCCATCATACGATTGTATATCTGCGGAGAGACCCTCAATATGATGTGGCTCATCAGTTGGTTCCTGGCTTTGCGTCTGAACTTGACTTCCATGCGGTCGTCCTTCACCTCGAGGTCACGAAACACACTACCGTTCTGGTTCCTCAGGGCTGCGAGGATGTCCTTGTCGCTGTGGCTCGATATAACATCCCTGAGAATCACCATTGGGTCCTGATTCTTCATGTCCTCGAAGTGAAGACGATTTGAAGCGCTTTTCAGTCTTTCCTTGACTTTGTCGCGTTCCTCTACTGTTCTGCAGCCTAGTATAACCTTCTTATCCTTGACTTTGCGGACCCTTTCCACAGTAACCCATCCGTCCTTCGCATTGACCGCCTCTCTAACGTGCTTCATAACTTCGTCTCCAGTCTCCGTTTCGTCTTTAGAGGCGATAACGATGGAGTGTAGAGCGCTCCTCTCCGTCATCGGTCTCTTTGGAGGTGCTGATGCTACGTTCGCGTAGGTCAATTGCCTCTGCGCGGTCTCTTGTTGTAGGGCGATGGATTCTTTCAATTTCTCCATTTCTCTCTGTGTCTTATCTATTTTCTCCCCTTGCTCCTTCATCATTCTTACGAGTTCCTTTCCCTCGGTTCCTAAAATCTCCTGAACTATTACTTTCGTTTTTTCCCCCTCCTTTTCCCCCCTCACTGCTTTTTCATCACTTTTCTTTTCTTTTCCAGATCCAGTGTGAGCTGCTGCCTCCTCCTTCACCAGCTGGTATAGCTTTTCCACTGCCAGAGTGATCCCGGCCTTTAGGTCTGCCCTCAGATTGCGAGAGTCACCAATGTGAGTTTTCGCTTTCTGAAGCCAGCCCCTGGCCTGGCTCACTCTGTCGGTGGTTTTAGCTGACTCTGGTCTTGGTCCTGGCGACACCGTAAATGTCTCCGCCGAGACTCTACGCGTCGCTGCCTTGGCTTCCAGAGGGGGCGTCGCCTTCGCCTTCGTCTTCTGTATGGCCACCGGCGCTGGTGCTGGGGCTGTCTTCTTCGGTGAGTGCGCATGTTCCGTTGATGTACAGGGTCTGGGCTCCAATTTACCACCCTCCCATTCTCCAATGCTACGCCTCACTCTCGAGGCCTGAGTCGGTGTTATACTTTGAGAAGGTCCTGCCTTCTCAGCGTTTGCCTGTTGTTCCGGAGACGTGGGGGGGGTCGTCATCGCTCCTCTTTTGGAAGGGGTACGTGCCAAGTACATGTTTAGGGATGAGCCTTGTCTTGGTTTAAAATAAAGTAAAATAAATTTTGTTCAAAAGAACTCCGTAAACTTAAACTAGGAATACTGACCAATAGGGTCAGTAGTCACGAATTAAACCTAACACAGAAAATTTAAATGTAAAAATAATTTTTGAAAAAATTGTAAATTAAAATAAATAAAACAAATTGCAGATGTAAATGTTTTTAATAATTTTATTTCTATGTTTCAGGTCCGAGGTGTTGCCGTAACCAGCCAGCAGAGGTGCTCCGAGTCGCAGATATACCACAGGTAAGTCCCTAGTTATCGTTGTGAAAAACTCTACTTTGACTCTATGTAGAGTCTAGTCAGTCGGTCTCCTTTTGCACTGCCTATCGCGTTAAAACGACTAATTTGTAGTTTTTTATAGAAGATCTGCTCTACCTAGAGTCAGTAAACTTCAAATATAGAGTCCCTGGTTCACTGCCTCCTATCTTCCCCTCTCTACAAGGTCGAAAATCGTCAAAAAATTTTTTGGCTCTATCTAGAGTACCCGACTCTACCTAATCTAGAGCTCCTTCCTGTTCCCAGCCTTTGACCGAAAACCCGGTCGAGATCCGAGGTCTGGTTCCCAAGTTATAGATTTTAAGGTGTTTTCTTAAAATTTATAGCTGGGACTTAGCCAGTTCCCGACTCGGGGTCTGAGGTCTAATTAAGGGGGTCCAAAAAGTAACCGGTCTGATACTCCTCCCTATTCCAGGCAACCGACCGAAAACCCCGTCGAGCTCCGAGGTCTGGTTCCCAATCTGTGGAATTTAACGATTTTCCTAAAATTTACCACGGACTTAGTCAGTTTTCGAAAGCCAGACACTTAGAAAATTTCGATCGAAAAATAAAATTTTCAAAAATTTACCTAGAGGGTTTCTTACCACTCAGTCCGGTACTCCCCGTCAATCCGGGCTATATATTTCGAACCCCGTCAAATTTGGACAACCGGTTCCCGATTTATAGATTTTTAAAAATTTTTCTAAGTTTTAAAAACTGGGACTTAGAATAATTTTTACCGGGCCGAGCACTACCTGTGTCCCGTTTATGGTCCCTAACTTTTTTGTTTTTAATTTCGCGTGGATTCTGGCTTCTGTTCTAGATAGGCTATGAGATTCCCCTTCGAAACGTGCCAAAAACAACCCTTTCCCAACCAACCCTCTCGACAAAATAAGGGGTGAAAGTTCCGTTAGCGGTAAAAGGGGGGCTTTTAGGGCAAAACAAATATTTAAATATATTTTAAAAATCTTAAAACTATTTAAGAACACTAATATAAGGCTGATCTATGATGTGGTCAAAAAATCAGGGATAAGGGTTATCAAAAAACCACCCTTACCGAGTCAGGAAGTTTTACGATAGCGAAAATATATATACAAATTGCCTGATTAAAAATATAAATATTAATTTTAAAAATATACTTTCTTGCTCAAAGTGTAGCACAAATTTTATAACAACTATTTACTATCTAAAAAGCAAATAATCGTACACTTTTTCTTCAATTTATAGCTAAAGAATCACAAAAATTTTAAAATTTTCCGCTATTTTACACTCCCTACTCCCGAATTCCCGATTTATGTAGCGCAACTAAGGGATGCGCGCGGGGTTACTATACTAAGTCTTATAGCCTATAAAATTGCCTATCTAAATCACTAAAAATATTATTTTTATCTTATCTCTAACTATATTTAAAATCAAATCAAATCCAGCCGCAAGCAAAATATTTCCCTTCCGGAGCTTACGTAATTAAATTCTGAAAATGACTTTTTTGTTTTAACAGCTATGATCCTGAAATTTTGTAAAAAGTACTGTCTAGGCTAAAAAATGATTTGAGTGAAAAAAAATTTTGAAAAAGTTGCAGTACTTTGGAGTTATTACGTTGAAAAACAAATTTTACTTAAAACCACGATAAGCGTGCACCTGTAATTTAACTTGACTTTAGGTAAAACTAGCACTGTATCTACAAATATTGTCTTAAAATTAAAATGTTTATTTCACACGATAGCCAACGAACTGACCTTTCCGCTTGATTTTTTCCAGGTGCTGTCGTCACTGAAGGTCCGAAGATGCAGTCCAGCGAAATCCGGGGTTGACTTTTGCCAAGTGCAAAAAGTCAATATCCTCGACTGAGTCAGTGACGCAGCCTCGTGGTGATGTCCAGAGTGCTCGTCAGGGTGATCCGCTTCGACCTGTGAAACGTCAGCTCTGGATCACTGTCCGCTGCTGAGTTGGCTCCGAACCCTGGAATGGTTTTTCGTGATTTTCTCAGCCAAATGAGGTGGTAAAAATCCAGGGTTTTCACCAGCAGTTGGGGAACAGTGAGGCGCTTCAGGTGATGTGATAAAAACTGTAGGTCGTCGCGGTAGATCTTGCAGCGTTTGCAAGTTTGTACACTTTTTAACCAAAAATAACAGTTTTTTGGCTATAAAAACCACAATGTCACTCCGATTTCCACGCGGTCTTCGAAGTTATACTCGATGTAAAAAGACGCGTCTTTTAATGTATCACAAGCTATATATTTGTGAAAAAATACTATTTTTGCGATTTTTTAGACGCGGAGCGGTTCAATTTCGTGACGCTCGGGACGGCGGGCGGCTTGCGACTGGTTAGGTTAGGTTAGGTTAGGTTAGGTTAGGTTAGGTTAGGTTAGGTTAGGTTAGGTTAGGTTAGGTTAGGTTAGGTTAGGTTAGGTTAGGTTAGGTTAGGTTAGGTTAGGTTAGGTTAGGTTAGGTTAGGTTAGGTTTTTTTTTTTTTTTTTTTTTTTTTTTTTTTTTATTTGTAGCGGCTCTGTTCCCCGAATATCCTTTCAGGATTTGAGTTCAAGGGTTCATTTTTTTTTTTTTTTATTTATTTTTTATTGTCGTTCCATTTAATGTTTAAAAATGCTACAGTATCTTATATCTATTACATTAATATCTTAGTATCTTAAGGTTAATATTTCTATTTACGAGCTTCATTATAATGGCTTGTAAGTTTTAATCATACATGTTTTACACAGGAGTCTTATCTTATTCTATCTTATATCTATGGTACATTTTCCGCGACTTACAGCTATATGCCTTTTTCATCTTTATTTATTTACAATTTTACTACTACTTCTTAAGTTAATTTACTTATTTCTAACATTTATTTGCTATTTGTATATTACATTCAGTAATAGGGATAACAAAACTTATATATCTAGGTTTTTATTTTTGCTTATTACTATGTTACAAATTTTGAGACAGTAGGCAATAAAATCGTCTCTACATTCCTTATTGCTAATCAAAATGTGGAGGTTTTCTAGGTCAACTTTAATTCCAATTTTTTGTTCCAGGTCATATCGCGGCCTATCGTACCTAGGACATTCGGTAAGGAGATGGGGGACGGTTTCGTCAATGTCTGGATCACAGTCACATGATGGACTCTCCCTACACTTGAACCGATGCAAGTATTGGGAGAATCCACCATGTCCCGTGAAGATCTGCGTGAGCATCCCTGCTGGTTGTATTTTCCGAACAAGGCGGTACGCGTCTCCGGCATTGGGGAAGAAAATTTTGGTGATGGACGCGGTGTTACCTGTATTATACCTCGCGTTCCATTGTAAAATGGAACGCGCGCGTATTACCTGCTTAGCGTAGGATATCGGGCACCGGTCATAATCCGACTTCCTTTTCGAAGCCAGAGCAGCCTCCTTCGCCAGATCGTCGGCGCGTTCGTTGCCTAGGAGACCTGCATGTGCCTTTATCCAGAACAAAGATACAACTTTGCCCTGGATAAAAGCCTTCCGCAAGTTCTCTCTCGTCTCGACTGCAAGGGGGTGGAGGGAGCCATGGTTAACGATCGTCTCCAGAGCGGCCATCGAATCGCTGTATAGACCATAGCTCTTCTCCCCCCCCTTGAGGATCACGCCCGTTGCCTTGCATATAGCCAATAGTTCCGCCTGGTAGACGGTGCAGTATGCTGACAGACAAAACTTTTGGTTCCGGATCTCGGCCTCATCTTTCCACATGGAAAGTGCGGCTCCGACCTTCCCCTCGATCTTGCTGCCATCGGTGAAAATACGCACCGCCTGCACGTTGTGCCTATCAACGAGGCTCTGGTCCACCAAACACTCGAAATCTATGGCCATATGCGAAGCTGGGTGAGGAGTATCTGCAAACCTAACCAAACTCTCGGTCTCTCTGTCTCCTAACTCCAGAAGGGGTGACCCTCTCTTCGTCTCATACAGGGCAGCTGCCTCCTGTATCCTGAGGTCGAGAGGCAGTATCCCCGCTAGAGTCAGCGCCGAGTGTAGAGAGACTGTTCGATAGGATTTGCAGAGCTTCTGGGCGAAACCCCTTTGTACCGAGTCCAGCAACTTCCGCACCCCGATCTTCTCGGCTGAGGAAGCCCACGCTGCTGCTGCGTACATGATCACCGGCTCGACAGTTGCTGTGTAAATAAGCCTAATTACCTCGGGGTGGAGGCCCCAGTTTACCTTAGCAGCTCTTGAGAGCTGTTTGTAGATATCTATCGCCTTTTTTGTTTGCTGGACGATGTGTGAGTTGAAGGTCAACTTTTGATCTATAATAAGGCCTAAGATTTTAATTTCACTAGATAGAGCAATATCGATCCCCCCCATTTTTAGGCGCGGAGTGTCGTATTTCAGCTTTTTTGTTAGGACCATTGCAAATGTCTTCTGTGGTGCAAATCTAAGTTTATTCAGTGCTCCCCACTCTTGCACATAGTCCAGTGCTGCGTTAGCTTGGTCGCTCACATCCGCCGCCATGTCACCGTCGAAAATCATCACCACGTCGTCGGCAAAAGCCTGGACGTAGTGACCCCTCCTCTCCAACTCCTGCAGTAAAGGGTCCAGCAAAAGGTTCCACAGGATTGGACCGCCGATTGACCCTTGCACACATCCTTTGTTCGTGTTCCTTACCGCTTCTTCCCCGGCGAATCTTACTCTGACTATTCTGCGCTCCAGATAGCTATCCAGTAGCCTCCTGATATTTACCGGGCACTTTTCCTCAGCCAGACGGACTCGGATTGCTGGCCACCAGGCGCTATCGAAGGCCCCCTCTATATCCAATGACACTAGGGTTACCAGCTTTTTCAGCCCAATCTTACCCTTGATTCGGTGTATTAGCGTATAGAGGGCGTCCTCGGTGCTTTTCTGGGGCATGAATCCGTATTGGCGAGTACTAAACCTCGGTATTAGGTGCCATTTCATCCTTGCTACTGTGATCTTTTCCAGGACCTTCCCCAAGACCGGCAAAAGACCTATCGGTCTATATGCCTTAGGGTTCGTGTAATCGTCCTTGCCCGGTTTTCTCAGTACCACAACTGTGGCCTCCTTCCAGATGTCCGGGAAGTGTCCGATCAGTAGACACTTGTTGAATAGGGCAAGGAATGCGTCCGGGTCCTGGTTGATAGCCCGGCTGCAGATGTCTGCTGTGAAGCCATCCGCCCCCGGGGCCTTCTTTGGATTGAAACTCCCTATCGCGGTCTTTAGCTCCATCTGGGTAAACGGTGGGTCATGTTGTTCATCATGACAATGTACGTTTACCAACTTCGCTGCTTCTCTAGTCCAGCGATGGTGTTCAGTGTCAGTTTCCTCCAGGTCTTGTGGGTAGAACGTCTCCGCTAGCAAGTTCGCCGATTCTGTTGGGTTTAGGTGTGCTCCGTCTTTGGTTAAGGTCATGTCTTCTGTTCTCCTGGCGGTCCGGCCTATTACCCTGTAAATCCCCTCCCATAGGCCTTCTCGGTCTTGTTTGCTGCAGAACTCCTTCCAACTGTCTATTTGGGCTTTCTTGGCTTGGCACTCGTACTCTTCTTTCTTTTTCAGGTACTCAGCTACCACTATGTCTCTGCGGTGCGGTGCCGCATTTCTGATCTTGCGCCTGAAGGTTGTGGTAACTTTTTTCAGCCTTGCGAGCTCGTCATTCCACCATGGGATCTTGAGTACCTCTGTACTCTTTTTGGCTGGCATGCTGGTCTTGCATGCTGTGGTTATAGCCTCCGTGTAGTCTTCAACAAGGTTGTCGATTTGAGCTTTTGTCGTTATGGTATTAATGTGATCCACATTTATGCCTTTTTGAGACTTGGCCTCTAGCAAAGTACTGTCAAAAAGATCCCATTTTACCTTCTTGGTGTTATAGAGTCGAGTCGTCCTTTGGACTCTCAGTCCTCTGTCTCGGCGGAGTTTTATATCGAGAGTTATGGCGTTGTGGTCGGAGCTCGTCATCTCCTGGTCTACCCTCCAGTTTTCGACCAGATCTAACAGGTCTTCTGTGCAGGCTGTGATGTCTACTAGACTGGTGTACACCTTCGTACCCCTTACGGTGTTAAAAGTTGGTGTATCACCTCTGTTGAGTACCTGAAGTCCCGACTCTTCCAGGGTCCCGGACATTTCTACGCCCCTGTGGTCTTCTACGGTGCTGCCCCACCAGGTACTCTTGGCGTTGCTGTCTCCGCCTATCAGCAGTAATCTTGGGCCCAGCTCCTCTACGACCTCCCTCAGCCGTTCCAGGTATGGCCCGATGGGTTGATCCGGTTCAAAGTAGAAGGACACCGCCGCGATTTCCCAGGCGCTGGTTCGGATCCTCACTGCGACTATATTGTCGCTAGTGAGTTTCGGGCACAGTGCGACGTCGAGATCGCCATCAAAGACGACTATCGCCGCCTTCACTGTCCCATCTCCTACTGCTGCGTTCTGGAAGACTCTCGCCCCACGGTAGTCCTTCATTCTTCTCACCCCGCCCACATAGGGTTCCTGTACTAGCGCAAACGCCAATTTGCGTTTGCTGGCCTCCACCATGAGTTCGGTCGTTGCAAGTTGCTTGCGCTGTAGGTTCGCCTGGGCCACTGCATAACATCTGGTGGGGACGCCTGCCCCGGAACGCGCAGGAACCACTTTAGCAGTATTGCACTTTGGCTCGTGCCAGTGCCTCCCACCTCCTGCGCACTTGGCACTCAGAGCTATACACGTTGTGCTCTGTTGCCTCTAGCTTTGCCGCTGTGCAATTACTGCACTTCGGTGGTGCTGAAGTCAGCCAATCTGGGCATTCGCTTCGCATGTGTGGCTCTCCGCAGTGTGTACACTTCGGAACGGTTTCCTTGCAGAAACGCCTTCCGTGTCCATACGCCAGACACATTGAGCATTGGACGAGCGGGGATTGGTCTGCAACCCGTATCCTTTGGATGTCGATGTGTACAACTTCCCTATCCATCATACGATTGTATATCTGCGGAGAGACCCTCAATATGATGTGGCTCATCAGTTGGTTCCTGGCTTTGCGTCTGAACTTGACTTCCATGCGGTCGTCCTTCACCTCGAGGTCACGAAACACACTACCGTTCTGGTTCCTCAGGGCTGCGAGGATGTCCTTGTCGCTGTGGCTCGATATAACATCCCTGAGAATCACCATTGGGTCCTGATTCTTCATGTCCTCGAAGTGAAGACGATTTGAAGCGCTTTTCAGTCTTTCCTTGACTTTGTCGCGTTCCTCTACTGTTCTGCAGCCTAGTATAACCTTCTTATCCTTGACTTTGCGGACCCTTTCCACAGTAACCCATCCGTCCTTCGCATTGACCGCCTCTCTAACGTGCTTCATAACTTCGTCTCCAGTCTCCGTTTCGTCTTTAGAGGCGATAACGATGGAGTGTAGAGCGCTCCTCTCCGTCATCGGTCTCTTTGGAGGTGCTGATGCTACGTTCGCGTAGGTCAATTGCCTCTGCGCGGTCTCTTGTTGTAGGGCGATGGATTCTTTCAATTTCTCCATTTCTCTCTGTGTCTTATCTATTTTCTCCCCTTGCTCCTTCATCATTCTTACGAGTTCCTTTCCCTCGGTTCCTAAAATCTCCTGAACTATTACTTTCGTTTTTTCCCCCTCCTTTTCCCCCCTCACTGCTTTTTCATCACTTTTCTTTTCTTTTCCAGATCCAGTGTGAGCTGCTGCCTCCTCCTTCACCAGCTGGTATAGCTTTTCCACTGCCAGAGTGATCCCGGCCTTTAGGTCTGCCCTCAGATTGCGAGAGTCACCAATGTGAGTTTTCGCTTTCTGAAGCCAGCCCCTGGCCTGGCTCACTCTGTCGGTGGTTTTAGCTGACTCTGGTCTTGGTCCTGGCGACACCGTAAATGTCTCCGCCGAGACTCTACGCGTCGCTGCCTTGGCTTCCAGAGGGGGCGTCGCCTTCGCCTTCGTCTTCTGTATGGCCACCGGCGCTGGTGCTGGGGCTGTCTTCTTCGGTGAGTGCGCATGTTCCGTTGATGTACAGGGTCTGGGCTCCAATTTACCACCCTCCCATTCTCCAATGCTACGCCTCACTCTCGAGGCCTGAGTCGGTGTTATACTTTGAGAAGGTCCTGCCTTCTCAGCGTTTGCCTGTTGTTCCGGAGACGTGGGGGGGGTCGTCATCGCTCCTCTTTTGGAAGGGGTACGTGCCAAGTACATGTTTAGGGATGAGCCTTGTCTTGGTTTAAAATAAAGTAAAATAAATTTTGTTCAAAAGAACTCCGTAAACTTAAACTAGGAATACTGACCAATAGGGTCAGTAGTCACGAATTAAACCTAACACAGAAAATTTAAATGTAAAAATAATTTTTGAAAAAATTGTAAATTAAAATAAATAAAACAAATTGCAGATGTAAATGTTTTTAATAATTTTATTTCTATGTTTCAGGTCCGAGGTGTTGCCGTAACCAGCCAGCAGAGGTGCTCCGAGTCGCAGATATACCACAGGTAAGTCCCTAGTTATCGTTGTGAAAAACTCTACTTTGACTCTATGTAGAGTCTAGTCAGTCGGTCTCCTTTTGCACTGCCTATCGCGTTAAAACGACTAATTTGTAGTTTTTTATAGAAGATCTGCTCTACCTAGAGTCAGTAAACTTCAAATATAGAGTCCCTGGTTCACTGCCTCCTATCTTCCCCTCTCTACAAGGTCGAAAATCGTCAAAAAATTTTTTGGCTCTATCTAGAGTACCCGACTCTACCTAATCTAGAGCTCCTTCCTGTTCCCAGCCTTTGACCGAAAACCCGGTCGAGATCCGAGGTCTGGTTCCCAAGTTATAGATTTTAAGGTGTTTTCTTAAAATTTATAGCTGGGACTTAGCCAGTTCCCGACTCGGGGTCTGAGGTCTAATTAAGGGGGTCCAAAAAGTAACCGGTCTGATACTCCTCCCTATTCCAGGCAACCGACCGAAAACCCCGTCGAGCTCCGAGGTCTGGTTCCCAATCTGTGGAATTTAACGATTTTCCTAAAATTTACCACGGACTTAGTCAGTTTTCGAAAGCCAGACACTTAGAAAATTTCGATCGAAAAATAAAATTTTCAAAAATTTACCTAGAGGGTTTCTTACCACTCAGTCCGGTACTCCCCGTCAATCCGGGCTATATATTTCGAACCCCGTCAAATTTGGACAACCGGTTCCCGATTTATAGATTTTTAAAAATTTTTCTAAGTTTTAAAAACTGGGACTTAGAATAATTTTTACCGGGCCGAGCACTACCTGTGTCCCGTTTATGGTCCCTAACTTTTTTGTTTTTAATTTCGCGTGGATTCTGGCTTCTGTTCTAGATAGGCTATGAGATTCCCCTTCGAAACGTGCCAAAAACAACCCTTTCCCAACCAACCCTCTCGACAAAATAAGGGGTGAAAGTTCCGTTAGCGGTAAAAGGGGGGCTTTTAGGGCAAAACAAATATTTAAATATATTTTAAAAATCTTAAAACTATTTAAGAACACTAATATAAGGCTGATCTATGATGTGGTCAAAAAATCAGGGATAAGGGTTATCAAAAAACCACCCTTACCGAGTCAGGAAGTTTTACGATAGCGAAAATATATATACAAATTGCCTGATTAAAAATATAAATATTAATTTTAAAAATATACTTTCTTGCTCAAAGTGTAGCACAAATTTTATAACAACTATTTACTATCTAAAAAGCAAATAATCGTACACTTTTTCTTCAATTTATAGCTAAAGAATCACAAAAATTTTAAAATTTTCCGCTATTTTACACTCCCTACTCCCGAATTCCCGATTTATGTAGCGCAACTAAGGGATGCGCGCGGGGTTACTATACTAAGTCTTATAGCCTATAAAATTGCCTATCTAAATCACTAAAAATATTATTTTTATCTTATCTCTAACTATATTTAAAATCAAATCAAATCCAGCCGCAAGCAAAATATTTCCCTTCCGGAGCTTACGTAATTAAATTCTGAAAATGACTTTTTTGTTTTAACAGCTATGATCCTGAAATTTTGTAAAAAGTACTGTCTAGGCTAAAAAATGATTTGAGTGAAAAAAAATTTTGAAAAAGTTGCAGTACTTTGGAGTTATTACGTTGAAAAACAAATTTTACTTAAAACCACGATAAGCGTGCACCTGTAATTTAACTTGACTTTAGGTAAAACTAGCACTGTATCTACAAATATTGTCTTAAAATTAAAATGTTTATTTCACACGATAGCCAACGAACTGACCTTTCCGCTTGATTTTTTCCAGGTGCTGTCGTCACTGAAGGTCCGAAGATGCAGTCCAGCGAAATCCGGGGTTGACTTTTGCCAAGTGCAAAAAGTCAATATCCTCGACTGAGTCAGTGACGCAGCCTCGTGGTGATGTCCAGAGTGCTCGTCAGGGTGATCCGCTTCGACCTGTGAAACGTCAGCTCTGGATCACTGTCCGCTGCTGAGTTGGCTCCGAACCCTGGAATGGTTTTTCGTGATTTTCTCAGCCAAATGAGGTGGTAAAAATCCAGGGTTTTCACCAGCAGTTGGGGAACAGTGAGGCGCTTCAGGTGATGTGATAAAAACTGTAGGTCGTCGCGGTAGATCTTGCAGCGTTTGCAAGTTTGTACACTTTTTAACCAAAAATAACAGTTTTTTGGCTATAAAAACCACAATGTCACTCCGATTTCCACGCGGTCTTCGAAGTTATACTCGATGTAAAAAGACGCGTCTTTTAATGTATCACAAGCTATATATTTGTGAAAAAATACTATTTTTGCGATTTTTTAGACGCGGAGCGGTTCAATTTCGTGACGCTCGGGACGGCGGGCGGCTTGCGACTGGTTAGGTTAGGTTAGGTTAGGTTAGGTTAGGTTAGGTTAGGTTAGGTTAGGTTAGGTTAGGTTAGGTTAGGTTAGGTTAGGTTAGGTTAGGTTTACCTCCTCGTGGTGCTACCTCCTCGTGGTGCTACCTGGGCAACGTCCGTGCGCACGGAGCGTGCGGGCGGCTGAATTCCCACCAGCGCGGCGACGCCCGCCCATAGGCGCCTAAGGCGTCTGGCGGGCCCGCCGGGCAACCCGTTATCCCCCATGGAGGGGGACCGGGGACCGTCGGGGCACTTGCCCGGGTCAAGTGGAGCAACCACAATAAAAAAGCAGTGGGGGTCTCTCCCGAAGGGACAGAGGCAGGGCCTGCGGTTGGGCCCTGCGTGGCGTGAGGCCATAATAGTGGCCCCGATAGGGTTTTCCTGGGTTTCCCTCACCAAATCCAGGCCACGTGTTATTGCCGTGCGTGGGGACCCGTAATCCCGGGAGAAGGGGATCCTGGTTGTTGAGCCTGTGGCAGACCACCCAGGCAACACACAGCTTCGGCCTCAGATTCCGGGCACTCGGGCGGCCCTGGTCTAGCCAAACCAGGGTCAATCGGCTGGAGGTGGCCGGCTTAACCGCCGCCTCGGCGAGGAGGGGGTGCGGGGGGCAGTGCCGACGGCGGGCTCGGCGTGCGTGTGTTGGTCGACACTACGCTAGCCTTGCCCCAACCGGTCGCGTAAAAGATCCTGCACTCGGGCCCCGTTAAAAGGGCCTCCCTCCTATATCCGGCACGTATCTCTGGGCTACGGCTCCCCAAATGTGTGGGCTCCAGGTGGGTGGAGGCGTGCTGGACGAAGAAATACTTTTTTGGATAAGGACATGGACACCTCAAACTCCAATTCTCGACCAAACCCCGGGCGCGAGGCGCCCACAACGAAACCAGCAGGGCTGGTGTATATGGCGGATCCTGCCGCGAATATCTCGGCAGAATACAGAGAAGACGTACAAATCAGTAGAACTGAAGTTGACACAGAACTTAGTAGGACTGAAGAGTCTGAAGTCGGAGAAGTGGACCTCAACCGCAGCCCACTCTCACCGACCTCATTTCCGAAGTCTGAACAGATCATACCGGACTTGACACTGGGTGAGGCTCGCTTGAACCGAACCCCCAGACCCGATCGTGACCAGATACGCACACGCGTATCCTCCCAAATTGAGAGAGACAGATCTCGCAGCAATACGCGCAATTTGCGCAGCAGCCGGGAAAGTCTACGCATGCAGTCGCCTTGTGATGGCACTGCTGCCACTGACAGGACGGCAGGCATTGATGTAGTGTCTTGCCTTAACCGCCAACCGCAGGTGGTTTTAACAAGATACGACGCTGACTCTGATTCAGCTGAGTCGATGGTAACAGTCAGCTCACGCTCGCGTTCATCGCATGAGCTGCTGCATGAGTCAGCGTCGCCGACTCGGAAGAGAACTCACAGTGGTGATGAGAGTCCCCCTGGCTTGGCCGGGACATTCAAAAGCCCAAAAGTCACGTGCAGGAGCGTTGGAAGCCGTGGTCGGGGCAGACCTGTGACCACCGGGGCACGAGCTGAAAAGCTACTGTTAAAGGAGGCAGCTAAACAAGCCAAGAGAAAACTGCAGGAGGAGGAGGCGACTGAAAAAATAATGGAGTGGTCGCGCAAAATGACACAGGCTAAAAGCCGGGCTGAGTATCGCTCTAATGAGTTGACTGCCAGCGAGTTGGTGCAGAACATCCGCACCAGCTGCGACGCAATATACTTTGCGGCTGACAAAAGTGGCCACCTGCAGGGTCCTTTTGAGGGTGCTATAAAGCAAGGAGTGGCATCTATAGCTGGCGCTGTAGAATGTCTTGTGTCTAGAACACAAAATGATGAGATTCGGCGTCTTAGCATCCAAAACGAGGCGTTGAAAATTCAGTTGGAAGAGCTACGAAAGGAGGTCCAGGCCCTTAAGGCGGAGCGAAGCTCACCTGTCGCCCTTGCCCCAGCTCCCGTAGCCCTCAGCATCCCTGCTGAGCGTACTAAGCCAACTGCGACTGTAGGGCGGTCAGTGGCTATAGACGCAGTCTTCCCGCCTCTTCCACCGAAGAAGGCTCCAAAGAAGGCGGCGCCAAGAAAACAAGCTGTCTCAGCTGCTAAGAAGACGCCTGAAGGTGTTCATGAACCGACACCGAAGCAATCCAAAGCTGTGGAGCCTGAGCCGTCACTGGAGACGCGAACAACTGTCGTCTCCACACCCGGCACAGCGGCCAGTGCCCCAAAGCAAGGTCTTTCTAAGAGCCGTAGAGGCCGCCAAAGAAAGGGGGCCAAAAGAAAGGCTGGCGTACAGGAGCGCCTAGAGCCACGCCCGCTTCCGCCACCACCTGCGTCAATGGACGAGGGCTGGACGACGGTGGTGAAACGAGGCCAAAAGAAGTCCGGTGACAAGGCACCTCAAGCCAGCGCCAGTCAAGCCAAACCCAGGCAACCTGACCGGATGGTTGCCCCAAAACTACGACCACCCCGGTCTGCTGCGGTTCTTTTAACCTTGCAGCCGGGGGCGAAAGATAGTGGAGCGACCTTTGAGACACTCATTAGGGACGCTAAATCCCGCATTGAGCTAGGTAGCCTGGGCATAGATGGCGTGCGATTTAAGCCTGCGAAGACTGGTGGGAAACTGCTAGAAATCCCAGGATCGTCTAGCGGGGATAAGGCGGATGCGCTAGCCGCAAAACTAAAAGAGGTTCTTCCAGCTGACCTCATTCGGGTTTCAAGGCCTACCAAGACCGTAGACGTCCGTTTGTCTGGCTTGGACGACTCAGTCTCCAAGACTGAAATTGCGGCCGCCATAACCAAGGTGACAAACTGCACCCCTGATGCGGTTAAGGTTGGCGAAATCCGCCAGTTTTACGATGGCGGGGCGGCAGTCATAAAAATCCCAATCGCGGCAGCAAAGACGCTGGCCAAAGGCCGGCTTCTGGTGGGGTGGGTCTCGGCTAAGGTGAAAGTCTTGCCCCACAAACCACTTAAATGCTTCCGCTGCCTTGAGCAAGGGCATGTCAGCGCACAATGCACGGGCCAATCGGACCGCAGCCAACTGTGCTACCGCTGCGGTCAGCTGGGTCATCTGGCTCGAAGCTGCAATGCTGTCCCACACTGCCCAATCTGCGCAGACCTGGGACTTAAGGCAGACCACAAGGCCGGAAGCCGAGACTGCTCCCCGCCTAAGTCAAAGAATGGAAGAGCTAGAAATGTGGCTGTCGGAACATCAGCCACTAAGCCCACACCCCCGAGCACCAGGGGACCAGTGGAGGCAATGGATACCGTAGCGCTCTAAAATGGCCCTACGCGTTCTTCAGGGGAACATCAATCACGCCACCGTTGCACAGGACATCCTGCTTCAGCACATAGTGGAGTGGTTGATTGACATAGCCATCATCCCCGAACCGTACTACGTCCCTACGGATCGTGACAATTGGGTGTGTGACACTGCCAAGTTGGTGGCAATCGTAGTAGCTGGGTCACTGCAAATCCAAGTTGTGGCAAGAGGCTACGGATGGGTCGCCGCAAGGTGCGGAGGGATGATACTAGTGGGAATTTACTGTCCCCCTAGTCAAAGTACTGCGGATCTCCAGGACAGCCTGGATCGATTAGCAACCGTACTACAACAAACATCCCTCCCCACTTTAGTGGCGGGTGACTTTAACGCCAGGGCCACGGCATGGGGTGAGCAGTTTACTGACGTTCGCGGAGAACTTGTGCTGAACTGGGCCATAGCCACAGGACTGGTTCTCTTAAACAGAGGGTCTGTACCGACGTGTGTACGCCAGCAGGGCGAGTCCATTGTGGACCTGACGTTCGCCACCTCTGCGTTAGCTACCCGTATCTGGGATTGGAAGGTACTTGTCGAGGCGGAGTCATTGTCGGACCATCGGTACATAAGGTTCGACCTCGCCGCCTCTAACACCCACATAGTACCTAGCCCGGCAGTCCTACACAACAGAAGACAAGCTCTTCCTAGGTGGAAAGTGAAGGACATGGATCGTGACACCTTCAAAGAGGCGGCCCTAGTCAAGGCCTGGTTGCCGATTGGTAGCGGGCCTGTCCAAGTAGATCAGGAGGCAGAGTGGTTTCGGGAGGCAATGACCCACGTTTGTGATGCGTCTATGCCTCGGACTAAGCCCCTGCCTCCTAAACGTCATGTCTATTGGTGGTCGGAGGACATCGCACAGCTGCGGCGGGCGTGCATCGCAGCACGTCGCGAGTCCTGCCGACATCGCCGTAGGCGGCGTCGCGATCTGGCGCTGGATGGCCCGTTATATGCAACCTGGAGGTCGGCCCAAAAGGCCCTTCAAGTCGCCATTGCACAGGCCAAAGCACGCGCGAGGGAAGAGCTGCTCCAAACTCTGGATCGAGATCCGTGGGGGCGCCCGTACCGCACAGTGCGGGGGAAACTCCGCCCATGGGCACTTCCGGTTACGGATTCTCTTGAGCCGACGCTGCTCACCAACATCGTCTCCGTCCTATTTCCATCCAGGGCGGAGCACACCCCTCCACCTATGCGGCCCCACCCCATTGCTTCGTCAGAGGCCCCTGAGCCGATCTCGGAGGGTGAGCTCGGTGCTGCAGTGCTCAAAATGCGCTCCAAAAACGTTGCCCCTGGCCCTGATGGGATCCCGGGGAAAGTCTGGGCACTGGCCATTAATGCCTTGGGTGAGCGCCTCAAGCGCCTGTATAACGCCTGCTTGGAGCAGGGCCGATTCCCACGGATATGGAAGGCAGGGAAGCTAATCCTTCTCCGCAAGGAAGGACGACCGCCGGACTCGCCGTCAGGTTACCGGCCTATAGTATTGCTGGATGAGGTTGGTAAGCTCCTGGAGCGTATCATCGCCACCAGACTTGTCCAGCACCTCGAAAGGTCAGGGCCGAACCTTTCTGATGTACAGTTTGGTTTTCGTGCGGAAAGGTCCACTGTGGATGCTACCCTGCGCCTCAAAGAGCTCGCACAGCGGACGGTCGCTAGCGGTGGGGTGCTGTTGGCGGTGTCTCTTGACATCGCCAATGCCTTCAACACCCTGCCGTGGGCTTGTATTAGGCAGGCCCTCGTCCACCATGGGGTGCCTGCCTATCTTCAGGAAATTGTCGCGGACTACCTAAGGCAAAGGGAGGTGTTTTGCGTAACGCCGACAGACGTCGTCAGGCGCGTACCAACGTGTGGAGTCCCACAGGGGTCGGTCCTCGGTCCGCTTCTGTGGAACATAGGATTTGACTGGGTCCTCAGAGGCCGGTTTATCACAGGTGTCGGCGTGATTTGTTACGCCGACGACACCCTGGTCACGGCTCAAGGATCCAGTTACCCAGAGGCTGCACGAAATGCCACAGCAGGTGTGGCTACGGTAGTGCGTCGCATGCGCGATTTGGGGCTAGAGGTGGCTCTCGAAAAGTCCGAGGCCTTGTGTTTCCACAAGGCCCGACAAGCGCCACCGGAGGAGGCCCACATCGTTGTGGGTGGCGTACGCATCGGGGTCGGAAAAACGATGCAGTATCTGGGATTGAAGCTGGACGGGAGGTGGACCTTTAGGGAACACTTTAAACAGTTGGTCCCTAAACTGACGGCATCCGCAGGCGCCCTAAGTAGGCTTCTTCCCAACCTCGGCGGCCCATCTGCCACCTGCCGGCGACTCTACATGGGCGTCATCCGGTCAATGGCCTTATACGGGGCCCCTGTCTGGTTTGACGCCATGTCCTCTGAAAACGTCCGGCAGCTTAGCAAGGCACAGCGCCTGATGGCTATCAGAGCTGTTCGGGGATACCGCACCATAGCGGCAGACGCGGCCCTTCTTTTGGCGGGAACCAAGCCCTGGGACCTCGATGCCGTGGTCCTCGCCGCAGTCTACCAGTGGCGAGGAGACCAAAGGGCCCAGGATCGGCGCCCCGCACCTAGAGAGGTTGAGGCGGAGCGTGAAAGGCTTGACGCGCTAGCCCTCGAGAGCTGGCAGCGCCGGCTGGCCAACGGCACAGCGGGCAGACGCACTGTTTTGGCCATATGCCCGGTCTTAACAGAATGGGTGCACCGAAGGCACGGTCGCCTTTCCTACAGAGCGACCCAAATATTGTCGAGCCATGGTTGCTTTGGTGACTATCTCTGCCGGATCGGCCGAGAAGTGTCACCTATGTGCCACCACTGCCCTAACGACGAAGACACCGCGCAACACACCCTCGGGACATGCCCGGCCTGGGCGAGGGAGCGCGGCGTCCTAGTTGCGGCGATCGGGCAAGACCTCTCCCTGAGGGCGGTCATAGCCCGCATGGTTGAGAGCGAGGAGGCGTGGCAAGCGGTGCTCACCTTCTGTGAGGACGTCATCTCACAGAAGGAAGCGGCGGAGAGGGAGCGAGAGGCTTTGGCTGACGCCCCAATGATCCGCCGCCGACGCCATGGGCACCGCAGAAGGCTTTACGGCCTTCATATGCCCCTCCTTGATGGGCCTCGGGCGACCGACACGGGGGTGTCGGCCGTCCGCTAAAAGAGGCCCTGCGGCGGTGCTGCGCGTGTCCCGCGCACCGTTTGCTGGAGACCGGGGGGGAGACCACCTTCCCCCCTGAAGCCGGGTGGCGCTCGCTGTCAAGCGAGCCACAGCCAGAGGTGGAACTGCGGACGAATGCCCAGGGCTTGCCTGGGGCGATAACCCGCAGTTCCAACTCACTTAATGGCACCGGAGGACACCGTCTGGTTTTTAGTGGGTATGCGGCTCTCACTGTGAGAGCCGGAGTCCCACATAACCCTCGGCTGCCCCCGCGGCCGACGGGTATGCGGAACAGCATTTTCCAGACGTAAAAAAAAAAAAAAAAAAAAAAAAAAAAAAAAAAAAGGTTAGGTTAGGTTAGGTTAGGTTAGGTTAGGTTAGGTTAGGTTAGGTTAGGTTAGGTTAGGTTAGGTTAGGTTAGGTTAGGTTAGGTTAGGTTAGGTTTTTTTTTTTTTTTTTTTTTTTTTTTTTTTTTTTTTTTTTTTTTTCTTATTCCCACTGGCATGGGGGACCAGTGTCTTTTATAATACTATTTATTTCTTATGTATCTATTTTATAATTACCTTTTTCTCTTATAATATAATATTTCAGTAGGTCAATCTACTTAACTTTTTCTATACTAAATCTGCAAAAAAATCTACAGTTTTTTAATAATATACTTCTTGTGGTGTAACATTTTATCTCTTACTTTATCTTACTTCCTTATTACTATTTTACTATTTTAATTTTTATTCTATGTTATGCCTTTTTCATGTTTCTTAATATTTAGTGTATTTATACTTATTCTATTTATTTCTATTTACTATATATATTTTTAGTTAACGTGTATTATATACTTCCATTTATATAAACAAGTTAAACTATTTTGTTACGTTTTATTTTTATTTACAACTTTTTTAGCTATGCCTTTACAGTATTTTATAAACTTGCTTCTTACTTTACTCTCTTTCATTATTTCGGCTATATTATCTACGGTTATTTCTTTGTTTATGTCTATCTCTAAATCGTATCTTTCCTTCCCAAAAATAGGGCACTCGACTAACAGGTGCTTTACATTCTCTTCCTTTTCAGGGTCGCAGTCGCACGACGGACTCTCCTTGCACTTGAATCGATTCAAGTACCCGGAGAATCCGCCGTGCCCCGTCAACACCTGCACCAGCAGCGGATCCAAGTCCATCTTTCTTACGGATTTGTAGGCCTCAATCGCGTTTGGGAAAAACATTTTCGTCACTCCCGCCGTTTGTTCCTCCTTATAGCGCGATTCCCATTTGACAAGCGTATCTTGTCGAATGATACGCTTGACAAATGACACCGGGCACTGATCGTAGTCCGGTTTCGTCTTCAACCTCAGCGCAGCCTCCTTCGCCAGTTCATCGGCTCGTTCGTTTCCTTCCATCCCTGCATGGGCTTTAATCCAGAAGAGATTGATGGTCTTACCACTAAGCACCATGTTGTGGATTTTTTGCCTGGTCTTTACAGCTAAGGGATGGAAGGAATTTCCGCTAGTCAGCGTTTCTAGCGCGGATCTGGAGTCGCTGTAGATGTTGAAGACGGCACCGGTCTTACAATTCCCTACGAGCTCGACTGACTTGGCAAGAGCCAAAAGTTCGGCCTGAAAAACGGTGCAGAATTGTTCCAACTTAAGTTTTTTGGATTTTGTCTCCGCACCATTATCCCACAAGGATATTGCTGCGCCGACCTTTCCCCCGATTTTGCTTCCGTCAGTGAAAATCTTTGGGCCTCCATTCTCACTTTGGGACAACTCTGCACCGCTCGTAATGAGCTCAAACTTTAGCCTCCCCTGAGTCGCTGGGTGTGGCGCGTCGATGTAGCGCATCGGAGTTTCGACGTCTCGGTCTTCTATTACTCTCCGGGAGTGTCCTCTCTTTACTTCATAAAGTGAGGCTGCTTCTTTGATCCTAAGATCAAGTGGAAGCAGACCGGAGAGTATTAGAGCCGAGTTTAGGGACGTGGTCCTATACGCCTTGATCATTTTTTGCGCAAATCCTCGCTGCACCTCATTCAGGTGTTTTTTGACACCTAACTTATCCGCTGCCGGGGCCCACGCACTCGCAGCGTACATTATAATTGGCTCGATTACCGCCACGTATATGGTCCGGATTATCTCCGGAGACAGACCCCACTCTACTTTGGCCGCTCTGGCCAGCTGTTTATAGATGCCTAGGGCCTTCCGACAGACATTTGCAACGTGACCGTTGAATGTGAGCTGGTTGTCTATCGTTAGGCCCAGCATTTTTATGTCCTTTGACATGGCAATGTCCTCCCCCCCCATGCGTAGGAGCGGTGTGTCGTATTTAAGCTTGTTTGTGATGATCATTGCTTTGGTCTTATGCGGCGCAAACTTGAGCTTATTCACGACACCCCACTCCCGAACATGGTTTAGGGCCTCGTTGGCCTGTCTTTGGACGTCCAGAGCGGTTTCTCCGGAGAAGATCAAAACAACGTCATCAGCGAAGGCCTGGCAGTAATCTCCCCGAGCCTCCAGTTCTTTAAGCAGTGGGTCCAACAAGAGGTTCCAAAACGTCGGACCCCCCACCGACCCCTGCACGCACCCCTTGGTGGTCTCTGCAGCGTATTCTGCCCCTGCGTATCTCACCCTAACACTTCGGTTTGTCAGGTAACTATCGATGACCTTGCGGATGTTGATTGGACAGCTTGTTTCCGCTAATCGGCATCTGATCGCGGGCCACCACGCGCTATCGAAGGCTCCCTCTATGTCTAGCGACACCATAACCATTAATTTCTTTTTCTTGAGTTGGTTTCTTACGTGGGCCATCATATCATAGAGGGAGTCCTCGGTGCTGCGCTGTGGTGTGAATCCGTACTGCCTTTCGCTCAAGCTGCCAATGGTGTGCCATCTAATCCGACGGATGAGCATTTTTTCCCAAATCTTACCCAATATTGGCAATAGGCCAATCGGTCTGTAAGATTTGGGATGTGTGTAGTCATCTTTTCCTGGTTTGGGCAAGATAACGACCACCGCGTCCTTCCAGGCTGAGGGAAAGTGGGAGAGTTCGAGGCACTTATTTAAGATATCAAGGAAGAGTTCTGGGTTTTCGTTTATGGCCGCTCCACATATATCTGCCGTTAATCCGTCTATCCCAGGTGCCTTTTTAGGGTTGAAACTACAAGCTGCCCATCGCAGCTCCTCCAAAGTAAACGGGGGGTCAGATGTCTCACCATCTCCACCTCCGTTCACCCGGTTTGCGGTCTGCCTAATAAGCTTGTGGGCATCGTTGTCCACTTGTGTCTCATCCCTGGGATAGAAGGTCTCCGACAGGACTTTGGCGGACTCGGCTCCCTCCAGAACTCTACCCTCACGAACAAGTGGGATGTCCTCCTGCCTGTTCGCGGTTCGGCCTATTACCCTATAAATCCCTTCCCACATAGTTTCCCTCTCCTGTTTTCCGCAGAAGTCCTTCCAGCTTTGCGTCTTGGTCTTACTTAGAAGCTGGGCGTATTCGTCCTTTGCTTGCAGATACTCCTGCAGGACCCTCTCACGACGTACTGGTGCTGCGTTTGGTATGCGTCGTTTGAACTTCTTGACCTCCGCTTTTTTGAGTGTCAATTCGTCCGTCCACCAAGGCAATCCTCTTCTCTTCTTTTCAGAAATGTTTGGTATATGTTTCACACTAGCTTTTACTATTCCCTCTGTGTATATTCCAATTATCCTATCTATTTCCTCCTTTGTCCTTAAATTCCTGATTGCTTCCCTGTTAATATTTTCCCTTCCCCAATTTTGAGTTAATTCATTTTTAAAATCTTGCCAATTTGCTTTTCGTGTGTTAAACTTTCTAGTGGTTCTTTTTATGTCTATACCCTTCGATTTTGACATTTTTACTTCAAAGAGGATTGCCTTGTGGTCGGACACTGTCAAATTTGCGTCCAGTCTCCAGTTCTCGACTTTGTCAAGCATGTCAGAACTGCACACAGTGACGTCCACGCTGCTCTTATACCTTCTACCTCCTCGGTAGTAATCAAAGGTGGGATCCGTGCCTCGGTTCAAAATATGTAAGCCCATCTCATCGAGTGCTCCTCCCAAACTCTCCCCTCTACGATTTGTCTCTACACTTCCCCACCAAATGCTCCAGGCATTCACATCGCCTCCCAGTATCACGCGCCTGTTTCCTACACCATCCATGATCTTCTGTATGTGATTTTGATCCTCTTCGATATTCCCACCACCCTCCAGGTACACCGAGATGACCACGATTTCCCAGGCTTCCGTCCTCAGTCGAGCCACAACGATATTTTCGGTGGTCAACGTTGGACAGTGGGTAACGTCGATCGTGTCATCGAACAGCACAATGGCGGACTTGATGGTCTTGTCCGTGTTTGATTCGCATTGCACTGTTCGGGTGCCCTGGTAGGTCTTCATTTTTTGGATGGTACCGGTGTATGGCTGGTTAGGTTAGGTTAGGTTAGGTTAGGTTAGGTTAGGTTAGGTTAGGTTAGGTTAGGTTAGGTTAGGTTAGGTTAGGTTAGGTTAGGTTAGGTTAGGTTAGGTTAGGTTAGGTTAGGTTAGGTTAGGTTAGGTTAGGTTAGGTTAGGTTAGGTTAGGTTGGGTTATGCAGCGGAGTCACCTCCTAGAGCGACGGGGTGTTATTGGTTACATCCGGTTACGATCGGATGTAAGAAATAGCATCCTGTCCTGGTGCATCCCGGGCAACGGCGGTTAGCAATTTCCTTCGGGGATTGGTAGCCGACGGCTAAACTCTGCCAGTGTCGCTCCTTGTGCTGCTATGACTAGCATAGCGGCGCAAGGATGTGTTCACGAAGCACACCGTAATCCGCAACGGGCTACCGGCGGGACGGGGGTCCAGTTTACCTGGACCGCGAGGCGGAACCCTCTTTAAAAACTACCACGCGCGGCTCAGCCCGCCCATAGTCAGCCGTCGCTGACTGGCGGGTCGCCGGGCAACTCGTTACCCCGTGGGGGCCGAGGGCTGTCGGGGGCACTTCGTCCGGGCCGAGAGGAAGGAAAACCTCAATAAAAAACCCAGGCTTACCGTAACCCGCCTTCACGGGCGGGCCGGGGGTTGCGGGGCTTTTGTCCGGACCGCGAGGAAGGAAAACCTCTCTAAAAAACCCCTGTACACCGTTACCCCAATCGGGGCCGGGGGCCTTTCGGGGCCGCGAGGATGGTAAACTCAATAAAACTTCCCCCTAGTTCTGAAGTCTGCAAGGAGGCTTCAGGGCGTATGACTGGTAGGGTTACATACCGGTCGATTTCCTTGCACCATACCGTTCTGCCCTTTTCAGGGCGGGGCGGGGGCCCTGCTTGCCAGGGCTGCGGGGAGTAAACCCCAACGGGAGTGTTTGGGGGCTGGGTCTGTTGCGGCGGAGTGTGGTGGTGATAATGGGATGTGCGCGGCTTCTTCGGTGTTGACATGGTTTTAGAGGTTCTGCCCTTCCCTTGTCAACACTGTCGCGGTCGCTTAGCATCCCAGGACTCATCACCGCACTGTGCCCCTTCAGCCCTTGACCCCAAATGTTCCTAAAAATCCTTCAATTCCCGTCGTTGGGGCGCCCTACGGGGCCTCGCGCGGCGACGGGGTCTCTGACCTTGCGCGGAGCAAGGCGGAGTGGTTGGCGTAGTGGGATCAACCGGCTAGCGGCCACCCTGGGGGGAGCCCGACCCCTCGAGGCGTACATAGGGTTACCTGGGTATCGCGGGATCTCTGCCCAGGTGGACCTACCCTTCTCCCGCACTCGTGGGTATCACATGGATAAATACAACTCTTTTGGGGATTTCGGGGGGGAACACGACAATACCCTGCCTTCACGGGCAGATGTACCGGCTTTGACAACGGGTAAAGCTCATTCGAGCCGAACCCAACACCAACGTGACCAGACGCGCGGCCGCGCGTCTTCTTTTACCGGCAGAGACAGGTCGCGTGATTCACGCGACTCTACTCGGAGTGAACACGTCCCCAGCACATCTAGGGGCACGGGCAGAGAGGAGGAAGAACACTCGTTTGGCCTTCCAAAAGTCGCAAAACTGTCCTCGGGCAGAGGTGCGATCACTCGGCGAGCCATAACTCCTGCAGAACGTTCAGCCATGGTCAAGGCCCAGCAGCTGACGAAAGATGCGGAGCTGGACAGGGCTGTCGAGTCCTATCACCAGTGGAGGGAGACCAGTGCTTCCCAACGTCTAACCCAGGACGTCAACGATGATGAGCTGGCATACGACATCGCGAATAGAGTGCAGCGCGATGCCGAGCTCATATTTGAAGTGGCAACAAAGTGCACAAATATAAAAGGCACTCTTAAAAAGGCCCTAAAAGAGGCTGCGCAGTCTGTGAGCGAGTCTGTCGAGGAGCTCCGGACCCGCACCTCCAACGACGAGGTTTCCCGTATGGCCGACGAGATCACTCGGCTCCGGGCTCACTACAGCGGCAAAGTCGCCCAGCTGGAGAAGGAGACCTCCAGCCTCCGGGCAACCAATAATGACCTGACCAACAGGGTCAATAAGGCGGAGGCTGAAGTAAGCCAGTTGCGAGGGGAGAACGACCTTCTCCGCGAGGAGATGAGGGCCCTGAGACAGGAGCTGGACAGCGTCCGGGCAGGTTCGTCTAGAGCGTCCACCTCTCTCGTGGAGAACACCCGCCTTAAGGCGGAGATACTAAAATTGCGGAGCGACCTCACAGCCGCTCAACAGTCACGCAAGCGCGCTGTTTCGATTTCCGAGCCTTCGAGGCCAAATCGAAACCACCAGTCGGTTCAAACCGATATGCAACCGGTGGTACGGCCCTCAGAGGCCTCCAACCCTGCCATGGAGGTTCAGTCCTCCTCGAGTGACCTCGATCGCCTGATCGCGGCCGTCATCTCCCAAGTGGGAGACCTCGTGAACGCGCGGCTGGAAGGCCTGGAAGTCGATGGCCGTCTCCTACCAGCCAAAAGTTTGCGACCTCCCCTAGGAGCCAAAACGGGTCAAGGTGCAACGGCTGAGTCAGTGCATATCGCCGGCCCTACCGACGCACCTAAACCGTGGAAGGGGAAGGGGATGGGCAAAGGCGCGAGCAATCGTGCCAACCCGGCACCCCGACCCCCACAAACCGAGACTTCCACCTCCCCAGCTAATACCTGGACGGAGGTGGTAAAACGCGGACGGAAGCGCGGCAAAGGGAAGGAGTCCCAGGCCCCGGCCGCCCCGCCCGCCCAGACTAGACCCCAAGCACAGCCGAAAGGCAAGCCTGGCAGGGCACAACCCCAGCAGAAGGCCGCCCAAAAGGCGAAGCCTAAAAAGAAGGTTCCCAGACTTCGCCCGCCCAAATCGGCGGCCGTTGTACTGGAGTTGTTGCCAGAGGCTGAGGCCCATGGTCTTAAACTGCACGAACTCCTGAGGGACGCGAAGCGCCAAATTAACCCTCAGGAGCTCGGCTTAGTGGATCGGCTCTCGATCCGGCCTTCTCGCATGACCGGAAACCGGATCATGGAGATCAGAGCCGTCAAGGACAAACCTCCGGGCGAAGCCAGTGAGCGAGCGGACGCCTTCGCGGCTGCCTTGCTCTCCTCATTTCCGCCCGGAAGCGTGAAAGTGACGCGGCCCGTCAAGTCGGCAGACATTCGCCTGGCGGGCCTAGACGAGACAGCGACGCCCGAGGATATCTTGGCAGCCGTCGCGGAACAAGGTGGCTGCGAGACCGGTCACGTTAAGGTAGGCCGGATCTCGAACGGCGGCGCAGGCGGCACTGTCGTGGTTCGCTGCCCGGTGATGGCGGCCAAGACTCTGGCCAGCCGCAAGAGGCTGATGGTGAGCTGGGTCTCGGTGAGAGTACAACTCTTGGCCCCGAGACCCTTGAGATGCTCCCGCTGCCTCGGGGAGAATCATGGCCGGGCTCTCTGCAAATCCGCGGAGGATCGCAGTGAAATCTGCATCCGCTGCGGCGAGCCCGGCCACAAAGCTGCAGGTTGTGCAGCTCCCATGCGCTGCTGCCTCTGCGCAGCAGCGGGCCGGCCTGCGGATCACCGCTTGGGCTCAAACAACTGCCCCCGGCCGAAAACTGACCAGCGGCGAGGAAAGCCCCCTACAGCTGCCCCTAAAGCGCGAACATCGCGCCGAGGCCAGGAGGGCTCTCGGGTTAGACCGGCGACGACCGAGGTTGTCTCCGGTGATAGGGCACGCAGCCCTCTAGCCCACGGCACTAGAGGTAGAGATTCGTCTCCCGAATTCTAGTGCCAAGTGGTTGCGTGCCGTACGCAAACACCCGAGGATCCGAAACCGGACAGCGCTGCCGTAAGTGCAAGAGGCAACCCAGGGGGGTTTTGACTACAGCGTAGTTTCCCCCCTCCAAAAAAAAAAAAGGGTTATGCAGCGGAGTCACCTCCTAGAGCGACGGGGTGTTATTGGTTACATCCGGTTACGATCGGATGTAAGAAATAGCATCCTGTCCTGGTGCATCCCGGGCAACGGCGGTTAGCAATTTCCTTCGGGGATTGGTAGCCGACGGCTAAACTCTGCCAGTGTCGCTCTTTGCACCACTATGTTAAACATAGCGGTGCAAGGATGTGGCACGAAGCACACCGTAATCTGCCCTTTTCAGGGCGGACCGGGGGTCCAGTTTAGCTGGGCCGCGAGGCGGAAGCCTCTCTAAAAACTACCACGCGCGGCAGTGCCCGCCTATAGTCAGCCGCCGCTGACTGGCGGGTCGCCGGGCAAACCGTTACCCCAATTGAGGGGCCGGGGGCCGTCGGGGCATCTGTCCGGGCTGCGAGGAAGGACTACCTCAATAAAAAACCCATGTATACCGTAACCCGCCCTCACGGGCGGAGCGGGGGCCTTACGGGGCCGCGAGGGGCGAACCTCTATAAAAAACTGTAAAACCGAGCCGCTGTGGACGCTGGCGGCCCGGGCCTCCTCAGGGGGTGGACACGCAGGCGGTGGTCCGAAATGCTAGGCGCCAACAAACAAGGAGGGGGGGAAGCTGCGCCCGCAAGCAGCCCAAAAACAATGTCTAGTTTTAAAAATACCGTTGAACTACCCCAGGTTGGTAAAGCTGGCCAAATAAAAAAACAGCCAATCCAACCCCCGACTTCGGTCGCGGGCAGGTCTCCCACGGAACAATGTTCCGCGTATCTGGGGGGGAGACCAAACCAGGCAAGGTCTTTGGACTCGGGGAATAAGGGGGGGAAATCAGGAGAAGGTGGTAGCTCCTTCGACGATCGCCTTAGAGGCATGTTCGGGGGCCCACCGAAGAAGAAGGGGGCTGCTCGTTTGCAGTCAGACGCAAGCACCAGTGCCGTTTCCTCTGGCGGTGCTTCCTCAGAGCGTCTGCTGAGAGCGGGTAGCGTAGTGGAAGGGAACGTCAAACTTTCGTTCCCGACAGGGAGTAACGCCAAGCCTATGAAGGCGGTTGCGAGCACAAGCACTGGTTCATCCGGCGCTGCTCCTTCTGCCCGATCTGGCACAGGCGACCGGACTGACACAGATGGGGAGAGTGGAGACGACTCCGCAGGCAGCTACTCCCGGGCGGGCGATAAGCGCCGACTTCCCGGAGAGTATCGCGAGCCGGATCCCCCCACTGAATGCACTGACGAAGACGATGTGGAGAGCGACACTTCTGCTCATAAAGTGCAGAAACTGGGCCATGGCCGGAGAGGTCGTGCTCCCACACATGGACGCTACACGGGCTCTGCCCGCAACACACAAACAGAGACAGAAGTTGACGACCCAACTGGTGACATCGACCTGGAGGGAAAGCTTCGCTATGCTGAAGCAGCATGTGCTGGACTTTCCCAGTCTCCACTAGTTGGGACTAGCTTCGTAAGGGCCGAGGCTCCGGAGGAGCCGGACTTTCTAGATGATACGGGATCCGTTCGAGATGTACACCGGAACATCTCCCCGGCCCCCTCGGACTGTGGCACACTCGTCCCGGACATACCATACTCCAAGCCGACGAGCGCCAACCGCCCTGACCTCAGCTCAGACATATACGCACGCATCACAGCGGAGTGCGACAAAATAATCCGAGTGAAAGAGCGCTCGAAAAACCTGAAAGGCACTTTTCAGAAGGCTCTTAAAGATGCTACGGCCGCGATACGCGGTGAGGCGTGGAGTCTCGTGGGGAGGTCCCGCTCCAAGGAAAGTTACTACCTGGAGCTGGAGGTCGCCTCCTTACGCGACGAAATCGCCGCCGTGAAACGCCGTGAAGAAGAGTCCCACAAGCGTGAGGAAAAAGCCCGCAAGGAAGTCTCCAGGCTCCGCGAACAGTGCGGTGAGCTTGGAGGAGCTGTGAAGTTCCTCAAGCAGGCCATTAAAGATGCCTACAAGGACAGGACAGAGAGAGCCCCTTACTTTCACGACAGTGACGTGGAATCGGAGTGGGCCCCACAAGATGCGGCGGTAGACCCTATACCGATGGAGACCATCCAAGAAGAGGTCCCTCGTCCCATTAGTGCCAGTCCTGCCCGCCCTGCCCAGGCAGACCTAGCGGATGTTGTTGCCCGCGAGGTCCTGTCTCAGGTGGGGCGAATGCTCGACGCACGATTTGAGGACCTTGAGGAACGCCTGCCTCCAAGGCGACCGATGCGCCCCCCGCTCAACGCGGATGCTCAGCGTCCTGCTGCGACCCAGGCCACTGCACCAGTGGAGAGCGGGCCCAAACGGAAAAGGAAGAGGAAGAAAGGGAAAGGGAAGGCCCCGTCAGAGGGCCCCAACCCAGTCCCCACCCCCTCAACATCACAGGCTGCCCCGACCAGGTCCAGTTGGACAGAGGTCGTGAAGAAGGGCAAGAAGAAGCCGAAGAAACAAGGCAAGGGTCAGAGTTCCAACGCTCAGGCCCAAGCCGGAACTTCTTCGCACCCTGCAAGAACGGCCCGGCCTACCGCTACGTCCGGCGGTAAGAAGTCATCGCCAAAATTGGGGAACCCTTCCCGACTACGCGCCCCGCGCTCAGCTGCGGTGGTGATAGAAATGCGGCCGGAGGGAATATCTGCAGGCCTGACTCTGAAGAACTTTCTTCATGAAGCCAAGGCGCGAATTGATGTGTGGAACCTCGGTATAGGCGGCCGTCTTCGTTTTAAGACATCGGTAGCCACCGGGAATACTATACTGGAGATAGACGCCCTGGCCGGGCAGAGTGTGGACGAAGCGAATCAGAAGGCGGATGCTTTCGCCGAAAAACTCGCTGAAATCTACCCGCCAGGAGCAGTCAAAATCACTAGACCCGTCAAGTCGACCGACATCAGGCTGACGGGTCTTGATACGTTTGCTACGGCCGAGGAAATCGCGGAGGCGGTGGCCAAGGCTGGAGACTGTCACGTGGCTAACGTCAAAGTCGGCCAAGTGCATAGGAGCGGTACTAGCGGCGCGGTTATTGTCCGTTGCCCAGTTATGTCGGCTAAAAAACTGGCCAATAGTCGGTTTTGTGTGGGGTGGGTCTCTGTTAAAGCAGTACTGCTCAAACCGAGACCCTTGCGCTGCTCGCGGTGCCTAGGCGAGGGCCACGGCCGAACGAGGTGTGCTGCGGTTGATGACCGCAGTGAAACATGCCTTCGTTGCGGCGAAACGGGCCACAAATCTGCCGGATGCACAAAAACAGTCCGCTGCATACTGTGTGCCGAAGTCGGCAAAAACGACAAGCACAGACTGGGGTCACGTGACTGTCCTCAGCCAAAGAAGCGTGAGAAAACACGCCCCCCGGTAGAAGCCCCGGCACCGCGCGAGCGCGCAAGGGACTCCCGGGAGATCAGAGTGGAACGGGATCGGTCTCGCGATCGAAGCCCGATTCGCTCTGGCAATAGACCAGGAGGAACGGACGCGGGGGCGTCCGTAGCCTCCAGCTGATTGGTCTGAGTTGGTGCGCGCGGTGTACCCGCGCGCCACTCTGGAGAGGTACGGGCAGAGAGAACTGCCTAAGAGCGGGCTGAGTGACAGCAAAGCGCTACGAACGGTGCAAGTGATGGAGTCCAAATGGAATTGCCCTTGGCCGTCTTCGTAACACGCGCGAGAGGTACACGGAGGGTGGGTTTAGTGGGTATGGCCCGTTAAATAGGGCGAGTCCCACACAGTCCCGCGGTAGCTCCCCCGAGCTGCCGTAGGCAGTGCGTAAACGCATTCCCCCCGCCTAAAAAAAAAAAAAAAAAAAAAGGTTAGGTTAGGTTAGGTTAGGTTAGGTTAGGTTAGGTTAGGTTAGGTTAGGTTAGGTTAGGTTAGGTTAGGTTAGGTTAGGTTAGGTTAGGTTAGGTTAGGTTGGGGGTGGGAGTGAAGCTACGTCCCCGTTCGTCATCCCTGGATACCAGTCACGTGCGGTAACGCAGCACTGACTGGTAACTGAGCGCTTCACAACAAGACTGCGAATACGATCCCAAATTGTAAAATGTCGGATGCAACCTTTTTGGATGCGGCTGGCCAGCCCGTGACTCCCAATCGGGATAAGCGCCCTTCTGAGGGCGGGTCCGGACGACCAGCGCGCGGGGCGCCTGATGTGCCCGAAGCTCCCATCGGGGATAATCGCCCTTTTCAGGGCGGGCTCGGACACTCAGGTACCGGAGCAGGAATGCCGGAGAACGCGGTTCTCCCAGAAGAGAGCGCACTTGCGCTCCAGCCGATCGTCGTGATAGAGCGAATCGATGTGGACTCGGATCCGAGGGCTGCAGTCGAGGGAGAGCTGGAGGGCTCTACCCCGAAAACCGCGCGCAAGCGCCGCCCGGACGATTTCTTTTTCTTTGAGGATTTGATTCCCGATCTAACAGACGAGGAATCGGAATTGGCATCGGCTCCCAAAATTAACTCGGCTCGCCGCGGTAAAGGCAAGGCCGGAGGTGTACAGCGAGCTAACCTCTATTTAAAAGAGAGGCTAGAGGAGCTGGAAGAGGCTGACTTTACGGCGGACCTGAATAAGCGAGCCAAGGCCAATCTCGTTGGCCGAGATAAAAGCCGAACTCCGATCTCTACGCCCGGTTCTGCGGACCTATCAGACCCAAGGTCACTGATTGTCCACGAGACCCTAGACTTGGAGCAGCTGCGAGGCCGCGGAGGACTTTTCTGCTCCGAGGTATTACGCGTTGCGTCCAA
This sequence comes from Anania hortulata, assembly GCA_963576865.1. NCBI lineage: Eukaryota > Metazoa > Arthropoda > Insecta > Lepidoptera > Crambidae > Anania > Anania hortulata. The sequence goes on from OY756400.1 coordinate 20,953,983, forward strand.
ATCGAGGCATCTACAAGGCCCTATGCAAGGGGCCCTAAATAGGGCTGCCACCAACCTGACCAGCATTATCGACACGCTGGCCTCCCGCTCGGAAACGGAGGAAAACCGTCGTCTCCGAGTCGACAATGGCAATCTGAGGCGGGAGGTTAACAACCTCCGCAAGGAAGTTTATACGCTGAAGCAGGACCTGGAGAAGCTTTCTGCCAGCGCTGTTAGGAGAGAGTCAACCTCGGCAGGCGACGAAAGCACGTCTGCGACCCGGGGGGGGACTCCCGCTCTGAGTGATCCTGAGCCCCAGGCCAAGACCTCGAGCGCCACGCTGCCCCAGGGCGCTTTATGCGCCCAATCAATTGAAGAGCTGATGCAGTTAGCCTGCAGGAGGGCCATCGACTCAGCCGCCCAGCTGATAGATGCTAGGCTGGGAGAGCTTGAGAGCCGCCTCCCTCCCAGGATGCCTCTGCGGCCCCCGCTTGCGGCGGACGCAAGAAACGCGGCCAAGGCCCCCCCTGCCCCAACTCCGGCTGCAATGCCTACTTCTAAGGCCCAGAGGGCGCCAGAAATCGCGGTTCAGGCTCCAGCGCATGATACGAGGGCCCCATCCCTTACTACTGCGGGAGACTGGGCAACGGTCGTGCGACGGGGGAGAAAGGGAAAAAATCCCTCTATGCCCCCCTCCACTGCCCAAGCGATACCCACCGCAGCAAAGACGGCGCCCGTGGCTGCCCAAGTTCCTGCCAAGCCTAAGGCAAAATTGACTCCCCCCCGCACTGCAGCGATCGTTGTGACGTTGCAGCCAGAGGCCGTTCAGAGGGGTACAACATACAAATCGGTGCTCACAAAGGCCAAGGCCGCGGTGGACCTTCCCGAGCTCGGGATCCCACATATCAAGGTCCACGACTCGGCAACTGGGGCCCGTCTCATTGAGGTCCCTGGTGCTGAATGCCGAGAGAAAGCCGATAAGCTGGCCGCTAAACTCGTCGAGGCTCTTGGGGGCGACGTGACGGTCAGCAGGCCCGAAAAACGCGCGGAAGTGCGCATCTTCGGTCTGGATGAATCCGTCACCAGGGAGGAGGTAGTGGCTGCGGTGGCCAACAAAACTGGCTGTGCCTCCACTGCAGTCAGGGCTGGGGAGATACATCCCGGCACCCGGGGCTCCGGGGCTGTCACGGTATCTTGTCCTTTGGCAGCGGTAAAAACCCTATCAGAGGCTGGCCGTTTCTTAATCGGATGGTCTTCTGTACGGGTGCAACTCTTGGAGGCGCGCCCAATGCGCTGCTTTAAGTGCATGGGGATTGGGCATACCCGACAGTTGTGCCCCTCTCCAGCGGACCGTAGCGGCTTGTGCTTCCGGTGCGGTAACCCGGGACACAAGTCCGCAGACTGCGAGGCCAACGCGCACTGCGCTATTTGCGTAGAGTCTGGCCGCGATGCTTGTCATATTATGGGGGGTAAGAACTGCAACCCCCCTCAAACAAGAGGAAAGTTGATTTTGAAGCCCAGAATAGAGGAGCGCCCTGTACGGTGCGAGGAGGTGGAAATGATCAATGGATAGCCGACATATCCACCTCCTCCAGGGAAACCTCAACCACTGCGCTGGGTCACAGGATCTTTTCCTCCAAACTCTTGCGCAGTGGAATATTGATGTTGCGGTGGCCTCGGAACCGTATTGGGTTCCACCCCAACCGCACTGGCTGAGCAGTGCCAATGAAGACGTGGCAATACTCTGCCGGACGGGCCCCACCGCAACACCACTGGTTCTTAAGGAGCGAGGCCCCGGGTTTGTGGCGGCTAAATGGGGGGGATACGCTTTTGTTGGCGGATATTTCTCCCCTAATAGGTCACTCTCAGACTTCGAGGCCTACCTTCGCCTTCTCGGCCCGGTGGTGAGAAGATTAGCGCCTCTTCAGGTCATCCTTATGGGTGACTTGAATGCAAAATCGCAGGCGTGGGGTGGCGAGACCACAGACGTCAAGGGCAGGGCCCTTGAGACTTGGGCTGCAGAGATCGGACTGTCCCTTTTAAATGTCGGGACAGCCTACACGTGCGTACGACCACAGGGTGGGTCAAGGGTGGACGTCACTTTCGCCACCCCTGCCGTCGCCAGTCGCGTGATCAATTGGCGTGTGGTTGAGGAGGAGACTCTCTCGGATCACATGTACATTCGATTCGAGATATCCCCCTCCTCGGGCACTACTGCCCCCCACCGGTCCGGCCCCTCAGCCTTCCCAAGATGGACAGTCACCAGGCTCAACAGAGAAAAAGCCGAAGAGGCGGCCATTGTCCAAGCCTGGTGTTCTAAGGGGGCACCTCCGCCTTCCGACTCGAACACAGGTGTCGCTTGCCTCCGGTTGGCACTGACGAACACATGTGACGCGGCGATGCCCAGGGCCCGCCACATTCCCAATAAGCGTCAAGTTTACTGGTGGACCCAGGAGATAGCAGATCTTCGGGCCACCAGTAACGCAGCCAGGAGGGTACTCACGCGCCACCGCCGCCGCCACGGGCGCGACCTCGTTGAGGAGAGCCTCCACCAGCGCTACAGGGAGTGCAAGTGGGCACTGCAACAGGCAATCCTCAAGGGCAAGGCGGAGGCCCATAACGACATGCTGGAGGAGCTGGATGGTGATCCATGGGGACGCCCGTACCGCGTAGCCCGTAACAAGCTGCGCGGGCATGCGGCACCAATTACTGAGACCATGGAGCCGGATCTTCTGGAGAGGGTAGTTGGGTCTCTGTTTCCGGGGCAAGGAGACTTTCGTGCTCCAACCCGTCCCCGTCCGAGGGCTCTACCACCGGAGCCCCCAATTCCCCTAGTCTCAGTGGCTGAGCTGGGTGCTGCCCTTGATCGTGTTCAGGGTAAAAAGGCCCCGGGACCAGACGGGATCCCTGGCAAAATCCTCCGCTTGCATATGCAAGTGGAGGAAAACGAGAACCGACTTCGGGAACTGTTCGATCTAATACTTGGGTCTGGACAGTTTCCGAACGCCTGGAAGGAGGGCCGTCTTTGCCTGCTCCGAAAGGAGGGCCGACCTTTAGATTCCCCGTCCGCCTACAGGCCTATTGTTCTGCTGGACGAGGCGGGGAAGGTTTTAGAGAGGGTTTTGGTTTCCCGCCTTGTCCGGCACCTAAATGATGTCGGCCCCAATCTCTCCGAGAGACAATTTGGCTTCAGGGCGGGGCGTTCTACTCTTGACGCTTTGTCCGCCCTGAAGTCTACCACTGAGGATGCCGTATCCCGCGGCGAGAAGGCGTTGGCGGTGTCACTCGACATCGCCAACGCTTTTAATAGCCTGCCGTTCGATGTGATAGTTTCGGCACTCCATCATCACGGGGTGCCGGCCTATCTCATCGAACTATTGGCGGACTACCTTCGCAACCGCCAGATCACCTACGTTAATGGGCGGGGCGAGGTAGCCCGGAAGCCGATATTTCGTGGAGTCCCTCAAGGATCGGTGCTTGGACCGATCCTATGGAATATAGGCTACGACAGTGTGTTGCGCGGTGCTCTCATCAGAGGGATGCGAGTGCTGTGCTACGCCGATGACACACTGATCGTAGCCACGGGGAAGACTCTACCGGAGCTCTGTGTGCGGGCTGAAGTGGCCACAGAAATGATTGTGGCCCGAATCAGGGCAGTAGGACTAGAGGTGGCTCCCCAAAAAACCGAGGCCCTCATGTTTCATGGGCCTCGTGGCGGACCACCCCCTGGGGCCCACCTCAACATAGAGGGTGTCCAGGTGCGGATCGGGGCCCAGATGAAGTATCTGGGCCTTATACTAGATGGGCGCTGGACATTCCATGCCCACTTCCACGTTATGGCCCCTAAGTTAATAGGAGCAGCAGCGGCTTTGGGCAGATTACTGCCCAACTTGCGAGGTCCCAGCGTGGGGTGTCGGAAGCTCTATGCTGGGGTCATCAAAAGTATGGCCCTGTATGGAGCCCCCATTTGGGTCGGTTCTCTCGATCGAGAAAACCGCACTCTGCTGCGTCAACCGCAGCGTACCATAGCGCTGCGAGCCATAAGGGGGTACAGGACGGTCTCCTTCGGTGCCGCCTGCGTACTGGCCGGACTCCCTCCCTGGGAGCTTGAGGCTGAGGTCCTCGACGCCGTCTATCGTTACCGTACGTCGAGAAGACAAATAGGGGAGCACCCGGCCCTAGAGGAAGTCAACCGCGCCCGGCTCCTCGCTCGAGACGAGCTGATGCGTCGCTGGGAGGTCGACCTGGCGGGTTCCCGTTATGGTGCTCGAACCATAGAGGCGATCCGCCCAGTCCTAGACCAATGGGTCACGAGGCAACACGGCTCCCTCACCTATCGCCTGGTGCAGGTGCTGACCGGACACGGTTGCTTCGGTCAGTACCTCTGCTTGATCGGTAGGGAGCCGTCCCCCGTGTGTCACGGGTGCGGCGCTGTAGAAGACAATGCTCAGCACACCCTACAAATGTGCTCAGCGTGGGTTGAGCAGCGTCGTGCACTGACCGCGGTGGTTGGGCCGGACCTCGACCTCCCCAGCATCGTGAGAGCGATGCTCGGCAGCGCGAGTGCGTGGGATGCCATGGTCTCCTTCTGCGAAGAGGTAATGTTGCAGAAGGAGACCGATGAGCGGGCCAGGGAGGAGGCTCCCGACGCCCAGGCGCTCCGGCGTAGACGGCCGGGGGGAAGACGGAGGCGTTTCGCCCGCCTCCTTCCCCCTAGGTAAGAGGTGACCAGTGGGCGAAGGGTCGGGGGACTCGACGCCCACACTGCACGGTCGCTCATGACTGGGGGCCTACCAAGTGTACTGGTAGGCCCCTCCAGCGCGGAAGGCCTAGCATAAGGCTGGGCCGCCATGTGGCGCGACGTAGTTGAATCCAAATGGGAGCCTCCGTCGCGTCACCAAGGCGCAGAGGGTACACCGCAGGTTTTTAGTGGGTATGCTTGTCGGATGGCAGCCGTTCTGCTGCCATCCGACAAGAGAGTCCCACATAACCCGTCGTCTCCCCCGGGACGGCGGGTATGCGTGATGCATTTTCCTGCGTGAAAAAAAAAAAAAAAAAAAAGGTTAGGTTAGGTTAGGTTAGGTTAGGTTAGGTTGCCAGGCAAAGAAGAATCTTCAGGTCGAGATCAACAAGGCGAAAGAATCTGCCTGGCGGGAATTCATTGAGGATCTCAATCGCGATCCTTGGGGGCGCCCATATCGCGTTGTAAGAAAGAAAATGAGTCGCGGCCAGGCGCCCCCCACCGAGACGATGGACCCTCAGCTCCTCGCTGACGTTGTCGGAGGGCTCTTCCCAGAGCGGGCGGAGCACACACCGCCCGTCATGGCCTCCTGCGACACAGAGTCGCAGATTATAGAGAATATTCCGGCGATCACAGAGGCTGAACTTGGTGCTGCTATCCTCCGGCTTAAAGGCAAAAAGACGGCTCCAGGCCCAGATGGCGTTCCCGGTCGAGTGTTAGTATTGGCGACTAAACACCTCGGGGACCACCTTATCAGTCTCTTCAATGAGTGTTTCGAGACAGGTCGCTTCCCAAAGGTGTGGAAAGACGGTCGCCTCGTCTTATTGCGGAAGGAGGGGAGACCCGCAGACTCCCCCTCGGGCTACCGACCGATCGTCCTCCTGGATGAGGCGGCCAAAGTGTTCGAACGCATCCTGGCCGCCCGCCTTGCTGAACACTTGCGCGATATTGGCCCCGACCTCTCAGACCAACAATATGGTTTCAGGCCAGGACGCTCCACGGTCGATGCCATAACCGTGCTGAAACGGATGACTACAGAGGCTGTCGCGATGGGGGGGAGCGTTATGGCAGTGTCATTAGACATTGCTAATGCTTTTAACTCTCTCCCCTTCGCCTGTATTGAGAAGGCACTCCATTATCACGCAGTGCCCCTGTATTTGCGGAGAGTTGTAGAGCACTACCTCAGAGGGAGGGATGTGCTCTACACCGATAGGGACGGCTGCCTCCGGACGAGGCCAATGTCATGCGGCGTTCCTCAGGGCTCAGTAATGGGCCCACTTCTGTGGAACGTCGCATACGACTGGGTGTTGCGTTCACCGCCGCTCCCCGGGACGCAAGTCATATGCTACGCGGACGATACACTTGTGGCCGCAACGGGGAGTAGCTACCAGGAAGCGGCGAGACTGGCCTCAGCCGGGGCCACAGACGTTGTTGACCGCATACGGCAGCTCGGTCTAGAGGTGGCTCTTGCCAAAACGGAGGCAATCTATTTTCATGGGCCAAGAGGCAAGCCTCCGACGGGTGCTTACGTCCTTATAGATGGCACTCGCGTGGCGGTTAAGGCCCATGTCAAATATCTTGGCCTTATTCTCGACGGGCGCTGGCAATTCGGTGAACATTTTCGCCGTCTTGCCCCAAAACTTGTCAAAACAGCGACGTCACTGAGCGGCCTCCTCCCGAATCTGGGGGGACCAACCGCTAGTTGTCGCCGCCTGTATTTGGGCGTTGTCCGCAGTATGGCAATGTATGGGGCTCCCATATGGGTGGATGCTCTCTCGCGTCCTAACAGAGCTGTGCTACGCAGACCGCAACGCTTGTTGGCCATACGTGCAATAAGGGGGTACCGCACAATATCTGGAGACGCTGCGTGTGCGCTAGCCGCTTCCCCTCCCTGGGAGCTAGAAGCGGTTGTCCTCTCGGAGGTTTACAAGTACCGGGCTGAGGCGCGGGCGCGTGGCGAGCGTCCCGCCCTTGACGAAATTGAACATGTCCGGGAGCTGGCGTACCAGGACATGATCCTCCGCTGGCAAGACAGCCTAGCAAGCCCGTCATACGGTCTGTGGACGTTGGAGAACCTACGCCCTTGCCTCCCTGAGTGGGTGAGCCGCCGCCACGGGCACCTCTCCTATAGGCTTGTGCAGGTACTGACGGGGCATGGGTGCTTCGGTCGCTACCTGCACAAGGTCGCTAGGAGAGAGGCGACACCGAGGTGCCACCACTGTGACGCTGTGGAGGACACGGCCAAGCATACGTTTTCAGAGTGCCCAGCGTGGGCCTCGCAGCGTCAGTCGTTAGTGGCGGCCGTCGGCACTGACCTCTCGCTGTCGAGCGTGATCGCCGCAATGCTCGGCAGTGAGCAGGCGTGGGAGGCAACCGCCTCCTTCTGTGAAGTGGTTATGACTGAGAAGGAAGCAGCGGAGCGTGTCAGGGAAGAGGATGCTCAGGCTGACCCGCTCCGACGCAGGCGGTTGGGAGTCCGGAGGCGGCGTTATAATCGCCTCCTAGCTCCCTGTGGGCCCAGCGGCGATGGGGGTGGGGACCCCCGTCGACCGCCTTGCGTGGGTCCACCCGTTAGAGGGGATGTCTCGAGGTTCCCGAGGCATCCCCAGGGCGTAAGGCCTGCACCGTAAGGTGCGGGCCACCGCTGGGGTGGCGGAGAGAATGCGATGAGCGAACCTCCGTCGCCCCCCCCATAGCGGCACGATGGAACTCGAGGTTGGTTTTAGTGGGTATACTTGACGACTGGCGGCGGCTAGCGCCCCCACTCGTCAAGGGAGTCCCACATAACCCGCTGCTGTCCCCACGGCAGCGGGTATGCGAAGAGCATTTCCACCTCGTAAAAAAAAAAAAAAAAAAAAAAAAAAAAAAAAAAAAAAAGGTTAGGTTAGGTTAGGTTAGGTTAGGTTAGGTTAGGTTAGGTTAGGTTAGGTTAGGTTAGGTTAGGTTAGGTTAGGTTAGGTTAGGTTAGGTTTTTTTTTTTTTTTTTTTTTTTTAAATGAGTACAACGAGAGTTTGTATGTTTATTGGCCCAAGATTATATTTTAGGGGCAAATGAATAGGTTAATGTCTGTAGGATCGATGCTTAGTAATACAAGCGACCCTACCTATGATTGTATGGCGTGAGGTTCATTGGCGAGTAACAAGATTATGGATAAGCCTGATTTCATGTGATGAGTTGAAAGTTGGTAGTTTACAGGGCCTAAGCTATTGAAATACTCCAGCCCTGTTGCCATGCGGCAGAAGAGAATGTAAATTTATATAAGAATATTGATGGGTAAAGAGTATTGAAGTGTTACTTTAGCTGTAAATGGTTTACAAGTAAGTATTTAGATTACGAAGTAATAGTAAACAATTAGAAAGGTTGATGACAGTATGGAGCATTGATAAAAGAGTAAATAGTGACTAACTATGATCGAATTTATGGTAAGACAACGTCTTCGTAACGAGTTTTAAGGTAATTTAATTTTTTTTTTTTTTTTTTTTAAATAATATATAGTACTTTCTTAAATAAATAGCTGATATAGCTATGTTTTTTTTTTTTTTTTTTTTTTTTTTTTTTTTTTTTTTTTTTTTTTTTTTTTTTATTATTTTTTTATGAGGATTGTGATTGACTTAGTCTAGTGTAGTCTAGTCTAAATCTGGCTTTATACATTTGTGGGGTAATTTTAGACTAATTAAAACTATATGCAATGATAGACTATATACAGTTATGTAGATTATGGCAATAGCGTTACTCAAGATAGTCAGAGTTAGGAATGGTGTCAATAGTTGATATAGCAATATCACGATTTTTGAAATTTGAAGCTAAGATAATTTACAATTGAGAATTGTAATCAAAGAGAAAGGATGATTGTAATTAACTTAGTCTAGGGTTATGATTAAATCTAACGTTTGGGCTAATTAGACCTAATATACTCTATGATATAAACTTAGAACTAGCCTAGGCTTTATACATTAATAAACAATAATAGTGAAATTTGGTAAAATTTGGGGTGTGAGTATTTCAATATGAGCGAGGTACCTGTGCAATTGCAGCTGCCTAGTGTGTAGGCAATTTAATTATGACAAGTATATCTAAGTATATATAGCTTAATTTTAGACTATGTACAAAATGAGTTAGATAGTTAAACTAATTAAAACTATATGCGATGACAGACTATGTACAGTTATGGCAATAGCGTTACTCTAGATAGTCGGAGTTAGGAATAAGTGGCATAGAAGAGGTGTCGATAGTTGATATAGCCATATCACAATTTTAGAAATTTAAAGTTAAAATAATTTCAATTAAGAATTGTAATCAAAGAGAGAGGAGGATTGTAATTAACTTAGTCTAGGGTTATGATTAAATCTAACATTTGGGCTATTAGACCCAATATGCTCTATGATATAAACTTAGAACTAGCCTAGGCTTTATACATTAATAAACAATAATAGTGAAATTTGGGGTGTGGGTAATTCGATATGAGCAAGGTACTTGTGCAATTGCCGCTGCCTGGTGTGTAGGCAGTTGTGACAAGCATTGTTAAGCTTAATTTTAAACTATGTACAGTAATGAGTTAGAAGGTTAAACTAATTAAAACTATGTACAATAACAGACTATGTACAGTTATGGCTATGCAGTTTGATCAAGTGAAATAAAATAAATGCAGATCCAGCAGTACAAGTGGTCTATGTGCGGCGGCTGTTCAGCTGCGAGCCTGATATAGCATTAGAATAATGATAAGACTATGATCAATAGTTTAATGCGTATAGTGCGTAGGCAAATATAATTAAAATCAACCCAAACCATATTGAAATGACCATAATGATCGTAATAGAGCAATCAGTGTGGCGCAATTATGCCATTTTACCGAGATATTAGAGGAGTCTGCAGTTGACTTATTATAGGAATAAGTCGGTTATAATAGTAAGACGAAGTGAAGAGGTGTGAGTCAAGAGTAGATTTAAGATGAGAGAGCTTATTTGTAAGTAGAGGAGTCGAGTTGGTAACATATTAGGGGTATAGGTTGTCGACTAAGTTTTAACAGAATCTAGAGTAAACTAAGTGCAAAATAGTGTGAAAGGAGTTTAGCTATTGCCAATGTAGCGGCATATAATTGAGTTATGCACTAATACTAGTAGATTAGCAGTGTTAAAATTTAAAATTTAATAAGTATGTGAAAGTTGAAAATGAAATCGAATTACGTAAATGATGTCCGAAGATGCGACATCTAGTGTGAGACAGCGGTACTGAGGCCGCGATGTTCACGGTATTCGAATAAATATTAAATAAGACTCGGTAAAACTTATATTGATTACGAGATAGGTTTGATTAAGTGGTAGGTAAGGCCGGTTAGCCGGATTAAGTACAAGGTTCGAGTAAGTGATTAATATTTTAACGTAATGTATAATAGAGGCAGGTTCGTATTGGAATGTATGTCAACGAAATGTAATTATTGCCAAGTAATTATTTAAGTAGGGTTGACTAGTGTATAATCAAGAATGATTATATAAAATAAGGCTTAAGATGTAAATAATAATTACCAAGCTGTATTGTATTGATTTACGAAGTTGTAGCATTTGTGTTCGACCTCTGGTGAGAGTTTATAAGACTAGTTACGCAGGGATACGTGTGATTTGTTGCAAACAGATCGATGCTAGTATGGTTAGAAATAGATGAGGTTAAGTATTATGAAAATTAGTTAGCAGTAATAAGACTGATTCTATTCAATATAACGAAGTAATGGTTAAGTTTAACTACGTAATTATTGTATATACAGTCGACCTCTGGTGTGAGATTAAGTGATTAGCGCCATAAGGTTCATGGCGGCCAGAGCAGGTGAATTAAAAGTTGGAAACATGTTTACCAATTATTACGAAGTGGCGCTACGTGCGCCTAAGTATTATATCGCGCCAGGACCGATTAAATGTGATATGAGTGCCGTTAATTGAGTAATGATAATTAATTCATTAATAAATGAATGTTTAATGATGTTACAGTGTGAGTATTCGAATTTGTGAATAATATTCATTTTCTCCGCGAATATGGCGGCATCTGTAGCAAGTAGCAGAACATCAAGTGTACAATACGATGTGATGAGTGGTGTATAGCGAGGGCGCTAGGGGCGCTAAATCCGCAAACCCACGCTCGCAAGTGCGAGCGCATAATAACTAATGTGCAGTATCATTAATGAATGAACTAAGCAGGAAAAAATATATTAGTATTAATTGGAGCGTAACTGGTGTTGATACATGCTGTGTTAGGCGTGAAGGGTGTTGTAGCATTTTGAGGAGCGACATCTATAACAGTGTTATTGGTAGGAAGAAGGATGTGAGTTATTGAGTTTCCGCTAGGGGTGTTGAGTTCTAATAGAATGAAGTTGATGTGGCTGTTTTAATAAAATGTGATTGTGTAGAAGGTAATTGTATGGCATAATGAATCAATAAATATAGTTAGTTGATTAGTAATATGTTACGTCTGTAATGTAATGTGTGTGTTTGATAATTGGTATGTGGAAAACTAGTGTCATCTGTAAGGAAGGTGTTGAGACGTGGTGTACGATGTAGTGTGTTGTATAATGCAATGGGCAAGCGCTAGGGGCGCTAAATCCACAGGGGTGAGTTGTTATAATTAGTAGTAGTCAGATGGCGCTACTGTCGTAAGTTATTGTACTTACAGATTATTGCTTAATGTGTGTAAATTAAGAAGTGAAAGATGTGATATGGTGTAATAGGTGGTTGCCAGGTGTTTATATGTAATGTGTAAGTAGTAGTCCTATAGTAATTCATATGGTAGAAACGACATCTATGTCGAAGCTATTTAATGAGGAAGTAAGTGTTTTGTATTAAGTGCCGCTAGGGGCGCTGGGTTTGCAAGAGGGAAAACGGAGTGTCTAGTTTAATGATATGTAATTGTGAGAAAGTTGATGGTATATTACTTGTTTAGTTGTCAAAAATATAAAGTAGAGGTATGCGAAGTCTAACAAGCGTGATGAGTAGAGTGTGTATGTATATCAGTGTGTGCATAACTAGAGACATCTATGCAGAGCGTTAGTGAAGTTTGAGCTATTGAGTTGTGCTTTAAGGTGCAAAAGCGTGCTTATGACGTGCTAAGTGTGAACTGCGTTGTGTAGTGTTTTGTACGGCGAGTAATGTGTTGAAAGTGGTATAGGTGGCGTGTGAGGAGTCATCGAGTAAATGGATGGGACAAATAGGTGTAAAATGAGGAATGAGGGCTTAATGTTGTGTGAGATGTATTGAGTAGACTATTAAATAGATGTTGTGAATGTGTTTTCAATGTTATGGTTATGTGGAGGTGTAGATGGAGAGTATAATTAGCGATTTGTGTGAGTAGTTAATGCGAGGCGTCAGTCGTTGAGCTGTAAAAGCGTCATAAAGGTGATGTTTGTAAGTATGAGGTTAGAGAGGTAGTTGTTTGGTAAGGTGTGACAGTAATGTTAAAAGATAGATTATTGACTAATAGAGTAAGGTATGAGGTAGGTATTAGACAGAGATTCGAGTTTTTTCTAATTTTCAAGGGTGTTATTACGCTGACGTTCCGTGAATTTGAGATGTAAATTTAAGGACGCAGGGGTGTTTAAAATAGGAGAATGGGGTGTCAAATGAAAGGTATTGACCTGAATGCTTACTATTGTGAGTTTCATAATCATAGGTCTTGTGAGTCGTGAGTAATGAGGACAAGTATGTTTACAACTGAAAGGCCCGTTTGCCGGTGAATGAGAGACATATTGGCATAAGTATTATATAGAAGTGGTTACTTAAACATAGGTGAACAATATTGTGATGATTTTAGGTGATAAAATACGGTATTTCAGTAATAGTGAGTGGGCGGGGCTTGGGGCGTGGCTTATTTGTATGAGGCAAATCGAGGTGATGAAAAGTGAGTAAAAACGCATGGAAATTAGTGTGTGAGGTATGAAAACAGTGTGCAAAACATCCGTGAACATGTTAATGAATAGAGATTTAAAGTAGATGTACTAGAAGTTAGTTAGAACTCGATTTTTCTATGTCACGTGGTATAATGATAAGGACTGGCTAGTGTTGGGATGTAGTCGAGATGAGTGTCGACAAGTGGCACAAAAGTGTCAAGAGTGAGCGTTTGGTGGGGGCAGATAAAATATAAGAGTATAAATAAAATATTTAAATGTTTGCTTATAAGTTATTATAAAGTTGTGTAATGTATGTATGTGGACGTAAACAAGTAGATGAGAATGATTATGTGTTAGTGATGCAATGTTAATAATATTATAACTAATAGATACAGTGTATTTAAATGTAGTATGAGTATTGTAGGCGATTAATTAAATTAAATTATGTTTAGATATTTAAATAACAGTTGTAATGTGAATGTTTTAATTAATGAGTTTTCAATTATTATGTATATTAAGTGTGTATAAAGATTGTTAGAATGTGTTAGAATGTGTATAGATGTGAAGTGAAAATTGTATGTTGTCATCCATTACTCCTATAGGGAGCGCCCCCTAAGTGGGGCGTCCGATATGGGTCAGCACTAGCACGAAAGTCGAGTCAGTCACCGCACTATTACCGCGAGAACAATGGTTACGATGATAGTGAGGGGACAGAGTCGATAGTGTACAAAGTGTCAAGGGTGAGCGGATTTATGTATGTATGTAAATGATGAGATGTTATGAGTGTAAAAAGTGTCAAGGGTGAGTGTTATGTAGTGAAAAGGTGTGTGTAATGATAAGTGTAATGTGTATGATGTGTAAAATAAAATATTAATTTATTAATTAATTACCGTAGTCGGTCCGGGCGCGGGTGCGCTCGGTCATAATGATGTGCAGCGGGCAGTTTTGTGAGGTGGCTGAGTGGCTGGCGGGCTAACCAGCTTTGGCGCAGTTGTGGCATTTCACTACGTTCTTGTTGTTTGTCGATTGGACACAGAGTGTCAAGGGTGATCGTTTATTAGTGTCTGGATGTATGGAGTGATGCGTAATGTGAGTGAATGTGTCAAGGGTGAGTGGTATGGAGTAGGAGTATTAATGGTGAGTGGTGTATGTGTGGTTACTAAGTGTGTAAGTAAAGTACTAAGATATATTTAGGAGGTTCTGTCGTTATTTATTACAGGTTTGTTGAAGGTTTTTAGTTCTTTAACGATGTGGGTGATGAGGTTATAGTACGTATTGGTGGTTTCTTCCTTTTTGATTACATCAGTGAGGTTGAAAGGCTCGAGGTTGTGCATATTGGATACTATAACGTGATTTAGGCGCATATTTTCGAATTTAGGGCAAGATTGAATCAAGTGTTTGAGTGATTGAGTGGTGTCGTTGTCACAAGGACACTTGTCATCAGCAGTGATCTTGAATCTGAACAAATACTCCTTATGATAACCATGATTACTTAATAGTTGTGTGATCGCGAATCGAGGTTGTACTACTGAGATGTAATTTTGTAAGTCAGAAAAGCTAGGTAATAGGGTTTTTGTGTGAAGACAAGTGTTAGGGTTTTCATATAGTTTTTGAGCTTCAGAGGTGCAGATTATTTTGTTTTGGCGCTTAATATAGCTTATAGGGGTGTCAAGATGATCGGGGGTTCTATGTGCATTTGCAGCGAGTTTCGCGGCGGCGTCAGCTTCCTCGTTGCCGCCGAATCCAGCATGGGCCTTAATCCACGCGAATTCGACGACAAGTCCAGATGTTCGGGCGTGTAGGAGGCTCTTGTGGATGCGTACCGCGAATGGATTAATACTTGATGGATTTTGAAGTTCCATTAAGGCAGATTTGCAGTCTGATATGATAGTAGTGTGAGGGATCGAGTGTTGGAGGACGTGTAGACAGGAGTTTTCGATGGCTAGCATTTCAGCCTGGAAGACCGAGCAGCTGTCGTGAAGCTTAAACTTCCGGACAGCCGCGCGGACTCCCAGGGGATCGTGTACGACGTAGGCCGCTCCAACTTTCTCATCATGTCGGCTACCGTCGGTATATATCCTCCAAGAGCCGCTATCGATGTTGTGTTCAAGGTCCGTAGCAGTGGTAACCTCTGTGAATTCAATACCGCGCCTGAGCGCTGGGTGTATCAAGTCAGATGGTGGGGTTGACGACTCAATAGGAACGTCTCCTGGAAGAAATGAAGAGACGCCTAGTAGTTTGGTCGCTTCGATGTCTCCCACGGCAGTAACCTTGGCCGGTAATGGAGTTAATTGGGCAAGAGAGATAGAGGCGGCCGTGCTTAGGGTGCGAAAGCCCTGGACAATCTTAATAGCAAATAATCGTTGCATGGATAGAAGTTTTTGTGTGACTTGTTTGTATTTGGTGGCGCTGGCCCAAATACCAGCGCCATAACAGATAATAGGTTCTATTACTTGTGTATAAATTGTCCGTACATTGTCCGGGTGTACACCCCACGTGGGCCGCACGAAGATAGAAAGACGATTGTAGAGGGCTTGGGCTTTCTCTATCACGTGTTCTACGTGCTTAGTAAATGTGAGGCGTCGGTCTATGATAATACCCAGATATTTTATCTGGTTTACGAAATGCAGTCTTTGGGCGTGTACAGATATGTGACAACACAGTGCAGGTTGGGTAAACGCAATTGCCTGAGTTTTTTCAGGGCCAAAGTCGAGTTTAACTCCATGGCCCCAGTTAACAATTGAGTTCAATGCTAGGTTGATGTTGTGCTGTAGGGTTCTGACGTCATTAGAGTGAGCAATTAGTAAAACATCATCTGCGTACGCTTGGAGGTGGCAACCAGACGGCATCGGCATGGATAATAGTTCATCGAGGATGAGATTCCAAAGGGTTGGGCCGATAACTGATCCTTGCACGCACCCCCTTGACATGAATTTGGTAACTTTGCAGTCGGCAAATTGGATCAGTACTTCTCTGTCTTCAACGTAGTTTAGTAGCAATCGATAAATGTTGCCAGGGCAGTCGGTGTTTCGGAGCCTGGCGAAGATAGCTGGCCACCAGGCGCGATCAAACGCGGCCTTTATGTCGAGCGAGACGCCGACCACCTGTTCTCCGCGAGACTTAGCGGTCCTGATGATTTTGAGCGCCTCGCTGATGGCCATTATGGTGGATTTTTGACATTTAAAGCCAAATTGATTAGGTAGTGATTTGTGGGTGCTCTCGAGATGGTGGTTCAGTCTGTTGACGATTAGTCGTTCAAGCAACTTACCAAACACGTTAAGTAGGCCGATAGGCCGGAAGCAGGAGAGTTGATCGTGATTGGGCTTATTAGGTTTAGGTATAATTTTAGCTGTAGCTGTCTTCCAGCTCTTGGGAAAGTACTGAAGCCGGAGGCAGCAGTTCATTATTCCCAATACGACATCCGGGAACCACATAGCAGTGCGTAGGCAGATATCGGCGGTCAAGTGATCCAATCCTGGAGCCCGTTTGTGATTCATGCCTTTCAAGTTCGCCAGGATTTCGTCCAGGGTGAAGGCTGGTTCAGACGGCGTATCAATGGGTAATTCCATGTTGGTTCGTAGCGTAGCCTGTTGTCCTGGGGTATCTGGCGTATCGTCAGGGTAGAAGTAGTTTATGAGCGCCCGGGCAGTGTCTCGTGAGTCCTTTGTAAAGGTACCATCATCAAGGCGAAGAGTGGCGGGAGCCTGAGCGAGGGGTCGGGATTTGATGATGCGGTTCGTGACAGACCACACATCCTCCTTTTTTTGGCGGCTGCAGAACTCACGGAAATGCTCCGTAGAGGCCGTGCAGAAAGCTGAGGAGTATGCATGTCGTAGTCTGTCACGTTCCGCGATAAGCTCTTCGAGGGGTTGTCGACGACGGACGGCTCTACTTAGATGGTGATGATTGCGAATCACTGCTCGTTTGAGTTCCTCTAATTGGTCATTCCACCATGGCGCCTTGCTAGGTGGTCCGGATGAGCGTCTAAGAGTTCTATCGCACGCATTCTGTATTGCGGCAGTGAATTGATCTATGTATTGATTAAGTTGGTTTGGGTCAAAGGAGTCAAAGTCTGGATCCGAGGGGAGTTGTTGGCGGATAATGTCAGAGAACTGGTTGCGAATTTCGTCCCACTTAGTGTTTTCAGTATTGTATTTAAATGTTGACAATTTAACTTTTTTAGTAGGGCGGATGTGGCCTAATTGAAGCTGAAATGTAACTGCGTTGTGCTCAGATGATGGACAGATGGTTTTGTCTACCCTCCAGTTGGAGATGGAGATGTGTTCGGGTGTGCTAGCTAGTGTGAGATCTATTATAGACTTTCGAGGCCGGCCATGTGTGACCGTCTCGAAGGTTGGGGTGTTGCCAGTGTTGCATATTTGTAGATTGTGTAGTGTAATGAGGTCGTAAATCTGATTGCCGCGGTGGTTATTGGTGTCGGAGCCCCAGGTTCTGTGCCAACCATTAAAGTCACCACATATAAGATGTGATGATCCCGACGTCTGTCTAAGTAGGTGATCTAGCTTGCCAATAGTGTTAGTTTCGTCGGTGAGCGGGGGGACGTACACAGAGACAAGATAGATCTTTCTCCCTGTCCTGCTTCGAAGTTGGACGACAGTGAGATTGGAGCAAGAGTATTCAGTCATACCGAGCGAGCTGTAGGTTTTGTCTTTGATCAGAATAACAGACTTAACAGGAGGGGTAGTGCAAAATTGATGGGACGTGTAGCCGGGTATGGATTTAGAGAGACCAGTATTCGCTGTGTGTGGTTCAGATATAAAAACAAGATCGGGTTCAGTGCTATTAATATGTATGGATAGCTCGTGTAGGGCTTTTTTGCCTCTACCAAGATTTATTTGAGTGCAGTTTAGAGAATGAGAGTTGAGAGTATAGTTATTATCGCGTTGTAAGTTACTGTGTGCCATAATCAGTGCGAGTGCGGATCTTATGAGACATTGTTTGCTTTCGAGGGCATAGACTGGAGGTGGCACTGTGCTTCGTGTTCAATTTAGAGTTGGTAATTTTGCAGTGTTGAACGCAATTGTGACACTGAGTTTTTGTTGTGTCTTTTTTGTGTGGACAGGTCTGAAATTCATGATGGGGTGCGGCGCAATGTGAGCAAATGGAGTTTTCCTGCTGGCAGCGTGCCTTGGTGTGCCCGTATTGCAGGCATTTGTAGCACTGCAATAGGGGCACGTAGTCCTCGGCGTGTACTCTTAGATGGTCAAGGTTCAGTTTTACAGTTTCTGTGACGGCACGCCAGACAGGAGGGGCAGTCAGGAAAACAGCATTGTACAGAGATTTATTTTTATTGGCACGCTTAAACTTAAATACGAAGTCATTATTTGACTTAATTGCTGACTTCAGGCGTTCGTTTTGGCCAACGAGGATATCTGCCAGCTCGTCTGCGGAGATCTCAGTCGAAATGCCCTTCACAACTATCATCGGGCTCAATAATTTGGAGGCCTCAGCAGTGACCTGGCAGTCAGGCGAGTCTAGTTTTCTGAGAGTGGCGTCTCTGTGTTCAAGCGTGTCGAATTCGACCCTGAGTTTATTATTAGCAACGTATTTGACTGCGGATGGTGCAAAATTTGTATCTTTAAATGAGACGCTGCTCCTCCAGGTTTTGAGAGCCTCAGTAGAGCTGAGTACAGCCTTTTTGGTGGTAACAATTATTGCGGGTTTGGTTTTGGGGGGTGGCGCGGGGGTGGCCTTTTTGGCCGTCTTGTCAGAGCGGGTAATGTCCGCAAAGGACGGGCGAGGTGCACTTGGTGTAAGTGTGGTTTGGGCTAGGTTGGTCTTAGCGATCTTTGCCATCTCCTCCCTTATGGTCTTACGTACGACCTCGGCGGTGGCAGAGTAGTCAGGGGTAGCCTGAGAGTTAGCCTTGGGAACTACGTTGGGATTGGCGGACAGCAAGTCGCGAATTTCTTTGGTGCCAGCGAGAACCCCGTCTCTGATAGCTTTGCGGAGATTACCGCTAGATTTTATATGTGAGTCAATGACTCCACATAGTTCTTCAATCCGGGTTAGTATGGGGTTATTTACGGGCGAGCAATTGGGGGGGGGCAAGTCTTCGGTGATAGACGGGGTGGGTGTGCCATATATAGGGGAGAACATGCCGCTTTCATCGTCTGAGGCCATGGCGAAATGTGAGTAAGATTATTTATAATAAAAATAATATTAGTTTATATGTCGAATAAAGATATGTGTTTAAAACTGTTATTATGCTGATAATAATCAGATAAAGCTATCCGTATTAAGATAATCACTAAGAGACTACAAAGAGCTCAAGTAAGAAAATTAAAATCAAATTTGCCGCCGAGTTACGTAATTCGATTTCAAATTCAGCTTTTTTGTTTATAGCTAGATCTGGCTGAAATTTTCAGGAATGTTGTGCAATGTTATAAAACTGATATTATCGAAGAGAAACTAAGTGAAAATTAACTAAAACTGAAGTTATTACTAAAATAAGTATAAATTGGCAACACTGATTGAGCTGGGAAATTCGACGCTAGGTAGAATGCTTATAAAAACTAAACTACAGCACTTAAAAATCTAAAAATAGTACCTCTGGAAAGACGAGGCTTCCTGCTATCTTCACTAATTTTTCAAAGAGTAGTTGTCGCTGAAGACTGCGAGAAAATCTTCAGCGAAGTTCAGGCTGTGTTGAGTCCAGCGGTAAAACGGCGACAACTAAGCTTCTGGTGATGCGATTTCCAGTCTGTAACCTGGAGAATGATGGGGGTGATGGTCCGCGTCGATCCCAGTGGCGCTTGTGGTGGTACCAGCTCCGGCTGCGAAGTTGACTTGGGGGCTCGGTGGGGTTTATGGTTGATAACTCATCCAATTGAGCCGGAAAAAATCCCAAATTTCGCAGGCAGTTGGAGGGTGATGTGGCGCGTCGAAGCGTGTACAAAAACTGGGGTGTCGTCGCGACAAATCGGGCAGCGTTCACAATTTAGTGTCACAAGTCACTGATTTTAGCGGTTTTCGGCCGATAACTCGAGAACCGTAAGTCCGATTTTCACGCGGTTTGCGGGATCGTCACTGTTAGGTTAGGTTAGGTTAGGTTAGGTTAGGTTAGGTTAGGTTAGGTTAGGTTAGGTTAGGTTAGGTTAGGTTAGGTTAGGTTAGGTTAGGTTAGGTTAGGTTAGGTTAGGTTAGGTTAGGTTAGGTTAGGTTAGGTTAGGTTAGGTTAGGTTAGGTTAGGTTAGGTTAGGTTAGGTTAGGTTAGGTTAGGTTAGGTTAGGTTAGGTTAGGTTAGGTTAGGTTAGGTTAGGTTAGGTTAGGTTAGGTTAGGTTAGGTTAGGTTAGGTTAGGTTAGGTTAGGTTAGGTTAGGTTAGGTTAGGTTAGGTTAGGTTAGGTTAGGTTAGGTTAGGTTAGGTTAGGTTAGGTTAGGTTAGGTTAGGTTAGGTTAGGTTAGGTTAGGTTAGGTTAGGTTAGGTTAGGTTAGGTTAGGTTAGGTTAGGTTAGGTTAGGTTAGGTTAGGTTAGGTTAGGTTAGGTTAGGTTAGGTTAGGTTAGGTTAGGTTAGGTTAGGTTAGGTTAGGTTAGGTTAGGTTAGGTTAGGTTAGGTTAGGTTAGGTTAGGTTAGGTTAGGTTAGGTTAGGTTAGGTTAGGTTAGGTTAGGTTAGGTTAGGTTAGGTTAGGTTAGGTTAGGTTAGGTTAGGTTAGGTTAGGTTAGGTTAGGTTAGGTTAGGTTAGGTTAGGTTAGGTTAGGTTAGGTTAGGTTAGGTTAGGTTAGGTTAGGTTAGGTTAGGTTAGGTTAGGTTAGGTTAGGTTAGGTTAGGTTAGGTTAGGTTAGGTTAGGTTAGGTTAGGTTAGGTTAGGTTAGGTTAGGTTAGGTTAGGTTAGGTTAGGTTAGGTTAGGTTAGGTTAGGTTAGGTTAGGTTAGGTTAGGTTAGGTTAGGTTAGGTTAGGTTAGGTTAGGTTAGGTTAGGTTAGGTTAGGTTAGGTTAGGTTAGGTTAGGTTAGGTTAGGTTAGGTTAGGTTAGGTTAGGTTAGGTTAGGTTAGGTTAGGTTAGGTTAGGTTAGGTTAGGTTAGGTTAGGTTAGGTTAGGTTAGGTTAGGTTAGGTTAGGTTAGGTTAGGTTAGGTTAGGTTAGGTTAGGTTAGGTTAGGTTAGGTTAGGTTAGGTTAGGTTAGGTTAGGTTAGGTTAGGTTAGGTTAGGTTAGGTTAGGTTAGGTTAGGTTAGGTTAGGTTAGGTTAGGTTAGGTTAGGTTAGGTTAGGTTAGGTTAGGTTAGGTTAGGTTAGGTTAGGTTAGGTTAGGTTAGGTTAGGTTAGGTTAGGTTAGGTTAGGTTAGGTTAGGTTAGGTTAGGTTAGGTTAGGTTAGGTTAGGTTAGGTTAGGTTAGGTTAGGTTAGGTTAGGTTAGGTTAGGTTAGGTTAGGTTAGGTTAGGTTAGGTTAGGTTAGGTTAGGTTAGGTTAGGTTAGGTTAGGTTAGGTTAGGTTAGGTTAGGTTAGGTTAGGTTAGGTTAGGTTAGGTTAGGTTAGGTTAGGTTAGGTTAGGTTAGGTTAGGTTAGGTTAGGTTAGGTTAGGTTAGGTTAGGTTAGGTTAGGTTAGGTTAGGTTAGGTTAGGTTAGGTTAGGTTAGGTTAGGTTAGGTTAGGTTAGGTTAGGTTAGGTTAGGTTAGGTTAGGTTAGGTTAGGTTAGGTTAGGTTAGGTTAGGTTAGGTTAGGTTAGGTTAGGTTAGGTTAGGTTAGGTTAGGTTAGGTTAGGTTAGGTTAGGTTTTTTTTTTTTTTTTTTTTTTTTTTTTTTTTTTAATAGCGGCTCTGCTCCCCGAATATCCTTTCAGGATTAGATCTCAAGGGTGTATTTATTATCTTTTTTGCAGTGTCGTTCCATTTATTAAATTAAAATCCGCTTTATTTTCTTATACTAATACATTTCTTATCATCTTATAAGCTTTATTTATATAATATTTATTTCTAATGTTTATTTATTTTGAAACTTACATACTAGTTGGTACACAGGAGTCTTAAATGGTTCCATCTTATATCCTATAATACATTTTGTTCGACTTAGTAACTATGTGCCTTTTTCATATTTTAATACTAATTACAGTTTTATCACTACTTAAACTAATTTGCTTAGATCTTAATTCTATTTGTTATTTTAGTATTACACTAAGTAATATTGATAACAAATCTTATTTATCTAGGTTTTATTTTTGCTTATTACTAATTTACATATATTGAGACAGTATGCGATAAATTCATCTCTACAATCTTTGTTACCTATTAAAATATGGAGGTTCTCGAGGTCAACATTTAAACCTGTTCTTTGTTCCAGGTCGTATCGCATTATTTGATACTTAGGGCATTCGGTTAGGAGGTGAGGGACGGTTTCTTCTTTACTGGGGTCACAGTCACATGATGGACTCTCCCTACACTTGAAACGATGCAAGTATTGGGAGAATCCACCATGCCCCGTGAGGATCTGTGTTAGCATCCCTGCTGGCTGTATCCTCCGTACAAGGCGGTACGCGTCTCCGGCACTAGGGAAGAAGATCTTCGTTATGGACGCAGTGTTACCTTCTTCATACCGCGCGTTCCATTTTAAAATGGAGCGCGCACGTATTACCTTTTTAGCATAAGATACTGGACACCGG
This sequence comes from Anania hortulata, assembly GCA_963576865.1. Taxonomy (NCBI): domain Eukaryota; kingdom Metazoa; phylum Arthropoda; class Insecta; order Lepidoptera; family Crambidae; genus Anania; species Anania hortulata. The sequence goes on from OY756400.1 coordinate 20,976,187, forward strand.
TCGTAATCCATCTTCCTTTTACACGCCAGAGCAGCCTCCTTTGCCAGATCGTCGGCGCGTTCATTGCCTAGGAGACCTGCATGTGCTTTTATCCAAAACAAAGATACAACTTTCCCCTGGATAAAAGCCTTCCGCAGGTTCTCCCTCGTCTCGACAGCAAGGGGGTGGAGGGAGCCATGGTTAACGATCGTCTCCAAAGCGGCCATCGAATCGCTATATAGACCATAGCTCTTCTCCCCCCCCTTGAGGATCGCGCCCGTTGCTTTGCATATAGCCAATAGTTCCGCCTGGTAGACGGTGCAGTACGCTGACAGACAAAACTTTTGGTTCCGGATCTCGGCCTCATCTTTCCACATGGAAAGTGCGGCTCCGACCTTCCCCTCGATCTTGCTGCCATCGGTGAAGATACGCACCGCCTGCACATTGTGCCTATCCACGAGGCTCTGGTCCACCAGACAACCGAACTCTATGGCCATATGCGTAGCTGGGTGAGGAGTTTCTGCAAACCTAACCAAACTCTCGGTCTCTCTGTCTCCTAACTCTAGAAGGGGTGACCCTCTCTTCGTCTCATACAGGGCAGCTGCCTCCTGTATCCTGAGGTCGAGAGGCAGTATCCCAGCCAGAGTCAGCGCCGAGTGTAGAGAGACTGTTCGATATGATTTGCAGAGCTTCTGGGCGAAACCCCTTTGCACCGAGTCCAGCAATTTCCGCACCCCGATCTTCTCGGCTGAAGGAGCCCAAGCTGCCGCCGCGTACATAATCACCGGCTCAACAGTCGCTACGTAAATGAGCCTAATTACCTCGGGGTGGAGGCCCCAGTTTACCTTAGCGGCTCTGGAGAGCTGCTTATAAATGTCGATTGCCTTTTTTGTCTGTTGGACAATATGTGAGTTAAAGGTCAACTTTTCATCAATTATAAGCCCTAGGATTTTAATTTCTTTAGATAGAGCGATATCGATCCCCCCCATTTTTAGGCGCGGAGTGTCGTATCTCAGCTTCCTTGTCAGGACCATTGCGAATGTTTTCTGTGGTGCAAATCTTAGTTTATTTAGTGCTCCCCACTCTTGCACATAGTCCAGTGCTGCGTTAGCCTGGTCGCTCACTTCCGCCGCCGTGTCACCGTCGAAAATCATCACCACGTCGTCGGCAAAAGCCTGGACGTAGTGACCCCTCCTCTCCAACTCCTGCAGTAAAGGGTCCAGCAAAAGGTTCCACAGGATTGGACCGCCGATTGACCCTTGCACACATCCTTTGTTCGTGTTCCTTACCGCTTCTTCCCCGGCGAATCTTACTCTGACTTTTCTGCGCTCCAGATAGCTATCCAGTAGCCTCCTGATGTTTACCGGGCACTTTTCCTCAGCCAGACGGACTCGGATTGCTGGCCACCAGGCGCTATCGAAGGCCCCCTCTATATCCAATGACACTAGGGTTACCAGCTTCTTCAGCTCAATCTTACCCTTGATTCGGTGTATTAGCGTATAGAGGGCGTCCTCGGTGCTTTTCTGGGGCATGAATCCGTATTGGCGAGTACTAAACCTCGGTATTAGGTGCCATTTCATCCTTGCTACTGTGATCTTTTCCAGGACCTTCCCCAAGACCGGCAAGAGACCTATCGGTCTATATGCCTTAGGGTTCGTGTAATCGTCCTTGCCCGGTTTTCTCAGTACCACGACTGTGGCCTCCTTCCAGGTGTCCGGGAAGTGTCCGATCAGTAGACACTTGTTGAATAGGGCAAGGAATGCGTCCGGGTCCTGGTTGATAGCCCGGCTGCAGATGTCTGCTGTGAAGCCATCCGCCCCCGGGGCCTTCTTTGGATTGAAACTCCCTATCGCGGTCTTTAGCTCCATCTGGGTAAACGGTGGGTCATGTTGTTCATCATGACAATGTACGTTTACCAACTTCGCTGCTTCTCTGGTCCAGCGATGGTGTTCAGTGTCAGTCTCCTCCAGGTCTTGTGGGTAGAATGTCTCCGCTAGTAAGTTCGCCGATTCTGTTGGGTTTAAGTGTGCTCCGTCTTTGGTTAGGGTCATGTCTTCTACTCTCCTGGCGGTCCGGCCTATTACCCTGTAAATCCCCTCCCATAGGCCTTCTCGGTCTTGTTTGCTGCAGAACTCCTTCCAGCTGTCTATTTGGGCTTTCTTGGCTTGGCACTCGTACTCTTCTTTCTTTTTCAGGTACTCAGCTACCACTATGTCTCTGCGGTGCGGTGCCGCATTCCTGATCTTGCGCCTGAAGGTAGTGGTAACTTTTTTCAGCCTTGCGAGCTCGTCATTCCACCATGGGATCTTGAGTACCTCTGTACTCTTCTTAGCTGGCATG
>OY756401.1:0-27500 GCA_963576865.1 Anania hortulata
AACGCACTAATATCATTTTGTAAATTTATTTTAGTTAAAAATAGTTAGAAAATTCACATTTTAGAGTCCTCTTTAAAATTTTTGTACGACCACCCTGTATTATTCTTACGCCGTTGGGTGCGTCTCGTTGCCACCTATCCGTAGACACCTCATTTGTCCGTCTACGACACCGGGAACCGCAAAAGTTTGCCAGTTTTCCCTTACAAATTTGCAGTACCGAGGTATAGTGGTGAAGCTCTGTTCACATACAAAGTAACTCAAAATACCTACTTGGAACCTCCACACATACACTTTTGGGCACTCGTTCGCTTCCTTTTGTTAGTCTCCGTCACATTTACGCTATAAAGCAGTCAAAATATCTAGTTTTCTTTAGTTATCGCCTTTTACGTAGTTTTTATAAATTTGTAGTAAATCTCCATACTAAAAATTCAACTTTGTCAATTTTGCTTCGATTTTAATTTTTTCTTCAGTCAGTATTACATATCAGGGCTATATAAGTATAGCGCCGTCGTCTTCAACGCACTAATATCATTTTGTAAATTTATTTTAGTTAAAAATAGTTAGAAAATTCACATTTTAGAGTCCTCTTTAAAATTTTTGTACGACCACCCTGTATTATTCTTACGCCGTTGGGTGCGTCTCGTTGCCACCTATCCGTAGACACCTCATTTGTCCGTCTACGACACCGGGAACCGCAAAAGTTTGCCAGTTTTCCCTTACAAATTTGCAGTACCGAGGTATAGTGGTGAAGCTCTGTTCACATACAAAGTAACTCAAAATACCTACTTGGAACCTCCACACATACACTTTTGGGCACTCGTTCGCTTCCTTTTGTTAGTCTCCGTCACATTTACGCTATAAAGCAGTCAAAATATCTAGTTTTCTTTAGTTATCGCCTTTTACGTAGTTTTTATAAATTTGTAGTAAATCTCCATACTAAAAATTCAACTTTGTCAATTTTGCTTCGATTTTAATTTTTTCTTCAGTCAGTATTACATATCAGGGCTATATAAGTATAGCGCCGTCGTCTTCAACGCACTAATATCATTTTGTAAATTTATTTTAGTTAAAAATAGTTAGAAAATTCACATTTTAGAGTCCTCTTTAAAATTTTTGTACGACCACCCTGTATTATTCTTACGCCGTTGGGTGCGTCTCGTTGCCACCTATCCGTAGACACCTCATTTGTCCGTCTACGACACCGGGAACCGCAAAAGTTTGCCAGTTTTCCCTTACAAATTTGCAGTACCGAGGTATAGTGGTGAAGCTCTGTTCACATACAAAGTAACTCAAAATACCTACTTGGAACCTCCACACATACACTTTTGGGCACTCGTTCGCTTCCTTTTGTTAGTCTCCGTCACATTTACGCTATAAAGCAGTCAAAATATCTAGTTTTCTTTAGTTATCGCCTTTTACGTAGTTTTTATAAATTTGTAGTAAATCTCCATACTAAAAATTCAACTTTGTCAATTTTGCTTCGATTTTAATTTTTTCTTCAGTCAGTATTACATATCAGGGCTATATAAGTATAGCGCCGTCGTCTTCAACGCACTAATATCATTTTGTAAATTTATTTTAGTTAAAAATAGTTAGAAAATTCACATTTTAGAGTCCTCTTTAAAATTTTTGTACGACCACCCTGTATTATTCTTACGCCGTTGGGTGCGTCTCGTTGCCACCTATCCGTAGACACCTCATTTGTCCGTCTACGACACCGGGAACCGCAAAAGTTTGCCAGTTTTCCCTTACAAATTTGCAGTACCGAGGTATAGTGGTGAAGCTCTGTTCACATACAAAGTAACTCAAAATACCTACTTGGAACCTCCACACATACACTTTTGGGCACTCGTTCGCTTCCTTTTGTTAGTCTCCGTCACATTTACGCTATAAAGCAGTCAAAATATCTAGTTTTCTTTAGTTATCGCCTTTTACGTAGTTTTTATAAATTTGTAGTAAATCTCCATACTAAAAATTCAACTTTGTCAATTTTGCTTCGATTTTAATTTTTTCTTCAGTCAGTATTACATATCAGGGCTATATAAGTATAGCGCCGTCGTCTTCAACGCACTAATATCATTTTGTAAATTTATTTTAGTTAAAAATAGTTAGAAAATTCACATTTTAGAGTCCTCTTTAAAATTTTTGTACGACCACCCTGTATTATTCTTACGCCGTTGGGTGCGTCTCGTTGCCACCTATCCGTAGACACCTCATTTGTCCGTCTACGACACCGGGAACCGCAAAAGTTTGCCAGTTTTCCCTTACAAATTTGCAGTACCGAGGTATAGTGGTGAAGCTCTGTTCACATACAAAGTAACTCAAAATACCTACTTGGAACCTCCACACATACACTTTTGGGCACTCGTTCGCTTCCTTTTGTTAGTCTCCGTCACATTTACGCTATAAAGCAGTCAAAATATCTAGTTTTCTTTAGTTATCGCCTTTTACGTAGTTTTTATAAATTTGTAGTAAATCTCCATACTAAAAATTCAACTTTGTCAATTTTGCTTCGATTTTAATTTTTTCTTCAGTCAGTATTACATATCAGGGCTATATAAGTATAGCGCCGTCGTCTTCAACGCACTAATATCATTTTGTAAATTTATTTTAGTTAAAAATAGTTAGAAAATTCACATTTTAGAGTCCTCTTTAAAATTTTTGTACGACCACCCTGTATTATTCTTACGCCGTTGGGTGCGTCTCGTTGCCACCTATCCGTAGACACCTCATTTGTCCGTCTACGACACCGGGAACCGCAAAAGTTTGCCAGTTTTCCCTTACAAATTTGCAGTACCGAGGTATAGTGGTGAAGCTCTGTTCACATACAAAGTAACTCAAAATACCTACTTGGAACCTCCACACATACACTTTTGGGCACTCGTTCGCTTCCTTTTGTTAGTCTCCGTCACATTTACGCTATAAAGCAGTCAAAATATCTAGTTTTCTTTAGTTATCGCCTTTTACGTAGTTTTTATAAATTTGTAGTAAATCTCCATACTAAAAATTCAACTTTGTCAATTTTGCTTCGATTTTAATTTTTTCTTCAGTCAGTATTACATATCAGGGCTATATAAGTATAGCGCCGTCGTCTTCAACGCACTAATATCATTTTGTAAATTTATTTTAGTTAAAAATAGTTAGAAAATTCACATTTTAGAGTCCTCTTTAAAATTTTTGTACGACCACCCTGTATTATTCTTACGCCGTTGGGTGCGTCTCGTTGCCACCTATCCGTAGACACCTCATTTGTCCGTCTACGACACCGGGAACCGCAAAAGTTTGCCAGTTTTCCCTTACAAATTTGCAGTACCGAGGTATAGTGGTGAAGCTCTGTTCACATACAAAGTAACTCAAAATACCTACTTGGAACCTCCACACATACACTTTTGGGCACTCGTTCGCTTCCTTTTGTTAGTCTCCGTCACATTTACGCTATAAAGCAGTCAAAATATCTAGTTTTCTTTAGTTATCGCCTTTTACGTAGTTTTTATAAATTTGTAGTAAATCTCCATACTAAAAATTCAACTTTGTCAATTTTGCTTCGATTTTAATTTTTTCTTCAGTCAGTATTACATATCAGGGCTATATAAGTATAGCGCCGTCGTCTTCAACGCACTAATATCATTTTGTAAATTTATTTTAGTTAAAAATAGTTAGAAAATTCACATTTTAGAGTCCTCTTTAAAATTTTTGTACGACCACCCTGTATTATTCTTACGCCGTTGGGTGCGTCTCGTTGCCACCTATCCGTAGACACCTCATTTGTCCGTCTACGACACCGGGAACCGCAAAAGTTTGCCCGCCCACCCTCCCTTATCGCATTTACTACCTGGACTTAGTCGATTCGGTCAAAAAACTTTATCTCCTAAAATGGCTTCCGACGACGAAGGGGGGTTCTTTTCACCTGTTTACGGAACCCCGACACCATCCGTCACTGGGGAATCGCTTCAGACCGATCCTCCGGCTGAGAACCCCACAGTCAAGGAAATTCTTGACCTTCTTGTCTCTATTGATGCTGCGGTCAACGAGTGCGGCAACATTAAGAGAGACAAGAAGGCCATCATATTGGCCAACACCAAAAGGATTGGGAGTATAATCCAATCCAACCCCAATGCTACCCCTAAACCCTCGTATGACCACTCCGCCACAGTAGAGGCTGTCCGCCAGACCATCAGGCAGACAGTCAGAGAGGAAATGGCGAAACTGCCAGCACCTACTGCAGCTTGCCGTCATCCCCAAACCTCGTTCGCAGACATTGTGCGCACGCAACGCGTTGAGAAAAAGGCGCCACCTGCTACTACCCTTAAAAGCAAACCGGCTATAATAGTGTCGTCCAAGAAAAACGTCTTGAGCCCCGCTGAAACTCTTAAGACCTTTAAAAGCAACGTATCCTTCCGAGATACCAACTTCGCACCCGCTGGTGTGAAGTTCGTATCAAACAACAAAATAAGAGTCGAATTTGACTCACTCGAACACCGAGAGCAGACACTCCGCAAAATTAACAGCAAGCCCAACTGCCCGGTTCAGGCCGAGGCATCAAAGTCTCTTAGCCCGATGGTCATTCTTAAGGGCATACCATCCGATGTACCGGCTGAAGACTTGGCAGACATCCTGAAAGGGCAAAACGAGTGTCTGCGTAACACAGCGGAGGGCAAAGACGAGCTCGTCTACAAATTTAAACGGAACAACCGGAACAAATCGCTGTACAATGCCGTCTTTTTGACATCTCCCAAAGTGTGGCAGGCCATCACGGCGACAGTCAAGCTGAACTTAGACCATCAGCGTGTCCACGCTGACAATTACGTGCCCCTATTACAATGTTTTAAATGCCTACAATTCGGACATACTAAAACGAGATGCACGCAAGAAACAGCCACTTGCTCTTTCTGCGCTACCCCTGGGCACGATTTCCAATCGTGTCCGAACAAGAAAAACCCCGAAAAAAGCCAATGTCATAACTGCATTCAGCATAACAAAAACACAAACGGAAAATCAAATACGAAACACAGTGCTACATCCAACAATTGTGCTCGAGTTCTCCTAATGTCTCAGAAAATTCAAAGCCGTACGGACTACGGCCAATATGCCAAGTAGATCGATATCTAGAAATTCTCCGTCTTCTCAATCAATTTTAAACTGCACTCAAGTTAATTTAGGCCGTGGAAGGAATGCCTTCCATGAGCTACAGATTCATTTAAATAACAATAGCATCGACATAGCATTTATTAATGAACCCTACATTTCAAACATAAACATGATTAAATCCATACCTGGTTACTCTGTACACCAATTTTACGTAAATTCACAACCTGTTAAATCCGCTATCGCCATTAAAGAAAAGTCCTTCTCAACATTAGGTATGTCCGAATTTTCTGACTCGAACCTTGCCGTTATACAAATTAGGGACCGCTCCGGTCGAAAAATTTATCTGGTCGCTGTCTATGTGGAGCCCCGTAATGACTGTAATAACACCCTGAGGAAACTCGAACTGTTCCTACAAAGGACAGCTGGAGCCACCCACCTCATCTGCGGGGACTTCAATGGGCATCATCAGGCCTGGGGATCCCCATCTAATAATCATAGAGGTAACACGATATTTGACTTCATATTGGCCAACAATCTATCTGTCTGCAATGTTGGAAATGTCCCAACATTTGCGGCTGTAACTCATGGTCAACTCAGAACTTCAATCATTGACATAACTCTTGCCAGTAATCCGAACGGTATCACCGTCTCAGACTGGACCGTGGACCCCACCATCTGCACATCCACGGAACACAGAGCCATCTCATTCTGCCTGTCACTCGGCCCCTCTATGCCCACTTACAAACAGAAACTGAGTACCTTTAAGTACAACACCTCTCACACCAAGTGGGATGAAATCAGTGAACCGTTTCGCGCTGAAATTCGTAGAAATCTGCCCACGGATGTTGACTTCGAACAGATAAACGTAGACCAACTCAACAGTTACACTGACAACTTATCCTCAGCCATACAGATCGCTTGTGATAAAATCTTACCAAAGGCATCTGGCCCACCACGACGTGCTCCGTGGTGGAACGATGAACTCGCTGCCCTCAAGCGATCGGTGATTCAGTCTCACCACAGACTCAGTAGAGCGGCTCGCCGTAACCGGCCCTTGGACGAACTAATAGCTGAACGTGACAGACTCAGACGTCAATACTCTGATGCTTTCTGCGCCGCATCTTCGGAGCACTTCCGTAATTTCTGCGGCAGGCAAAAGAAGGAAGACGTCTGGTCTGTCACGAACAGACTAATCAAAACCCGTCCCATGACTCATCCACCAGCCACATTACGACTCGAAAATGGCACGTACACTACCGACTCTTCGGACACCGCTCGGGCACTCCTCCATCAGTTCTTCCCTAATGATACCCCAGACCTTACACCCGACCAAACCAGGACTCGAACCGAGATGCATCTCCCATTAAATACCCAGGACGAACCACCATTCAACTACAACGAGATTATCGAAGGACTGAAGGGGATGAACCACAGGAGGGCACCCGGATTGGACCACTTGACGGCTGACATATGTCTCCAGGTCGCACTCTTGTTCCCTCAGGAGATCTGTGGACTCATGAACGCCTGTTTGAGACTCAGATTCTTTCCCAAAAATTGGAAGACCGCCACCGCCAAAATTATTCCGAAGCCCGGCAAAGCAGACTATACCACCTTGTCAAGCTTTCGGCCCATTGGGCTTCTGAACGTATTTGGCAAACTCCTCGAACGTCTTATCACCAACAGACTCACACATCACCTAAATGTTTCAGGCCATCAATGCTCCAATCAATTTGGATTCAAAACACAAAAATCGACAGTCATCGCAATCAATAGTGCTCTCAACATAATAAATCAAGCTAAGTCCAGAGGGGAACAGGTAATTGGCGTTTCCCTCGATATAAAAGCAGCATTTGACCGCGCTTGGTGGCCGGCTATATTTGGACGATTAAGAGACGCTAATTGCCCCAAAAACCTGTACCAGCTCCTCTTAAGCTATGTTGAAGACCGTGAGATACTCATACAGTTCGCCGATAGCAAAGTATCGAAATTCATGTCCCGTGGCTGTGTACAGGGCTCCGTAATTGGTCCTACTTTGTGGAACCTGATCCTCGATCAGCTTCTACTTATGCCTATGCCCGACGGGTGTCACCTTCAGGCATACGCGGACGACGTTTTGCTCGTTTGTCACACCAAAACAATCCCCGAATTAGAAAATATCACAAACCAGACACTGGAACGGATCTCCAATTGGGGCGAGGGAGTCAAATTGGAGTTCGGACCATTAAAAACACAAATAATTGCCTTCACACCTAAAGCCAGTAAATGTAAAATCCGCATGAATAATCAAATTCTTAAATTCTCAAGCCACATTAAATATCTTGGTATCATCATAGATGACAAACTCCGCTTCATTAAACACGTCGACCACATTATAGAAAAAGTCAAACTACTCCACAACAAACTCTCCATTTTCATCCGTCCGACATGGGGCATCAGCCCCGAGAATGTTCGCATTATATACCAGCACGTCATCGAGCCAATCGTCTGTTACGGTGCAGGAATTTGGTTTCCCGCACTACAGCACAAATACATTCAGCAAAGGCTCCTATCCCTACAAAGGTTCTTCGCCATCAAGGCCATTCAAGGCTTTCGTACCGTAAGCACCGCAGCCTCGATTACACTAGCCCAATTTACGCCTCTTCCTGATAAGGTGGCGGCTGTTGCCGATATTGAAACCTCAAAGCTCCTGGGAACTTCGTCGTTTTTGCCGGACGATGTCCCGATCGAGACACCCTGTCCACCGTCCGAGCTCCTTCACCCCTCCGAGAGAATAGGCATTGAGTTTGCGGAGATTGCCTCTGCCGCAGAACTCTCTCGGAGGACAGCCAATAACTCCTGGCACATCTACACGGACGGCAGCAGGCATGATGATAAGGTTGGTTCTGCATTCGTTGTCTTCGACTCTACTGGTCAGCGGGGGGCAGTCGTGAAGCTAAAACTTCACGACTGCTGCTCCGTCTTTCAGGCAGAACTCTTTGCTATTGAGAGAGCGTGCGACTACATAATAAAACACAAAACAACACCTGTAACGATCCTGTCCGACTGCAGATCTGGATTGCAAGAACTGCAAAACTGTAACACAAATAATCGCCTCGCCGTAAGCATCCATAAACGACTTCGTCTAGCCCGAACATCCGGACTAACCATCGAGTTCGCGTGGGTCAAGGCCCACGTCGGTCTCGAAGGAAACGAAGCCGCTGACATAGCGGCAAAGCACGCAGCGTCGCTGCACAAATCCCCGGACTTTCTCCACATCCCTGTGAGCCATATAAAGCTGCGCAATAAGCAAAAATGCATCGAAGCGGCAGAAGCGCTCTACACTGACCCCAATAAATGCGTTTACACTCGAACGATCCTCCCTGACTTTAAATCAATGTCAGAATATTTATCAAAAGTCAAGCCTACCTTTGCTATCACACAATTGCTTACTAACCACGGCTATCACAGGGAATATCTCACTCGCTTCCGAATTGTCACAGTGGACACCTGCCCCTGTGACAACAACACAATCCAGTCATGGAAGCATCTTCTAGAAAACTGCCCCCGATTTGGAATCAAACGCCACGACCACGTCTCCACCTGTAACTTACTAAATATCAATCCCTTCAATTTAACCGAAATCATAACGAAAGAAACATCTATAAATACATTTCATAACTTCATAACGCACATAGTGCAAAACCTTAAAGACTTCAATAAACAGTCTAACACAATTCCCTAAAAAGTCTTACTAAACTCCACTAAAATGAACACACTGTTGTGTTCGCGAGAGTAACCCATTCGCTCCGCGAGCTCAACATAATATTGTTGAATACTATTTAAAAAAAAAAAAAAACCTAACCTAACCTAACCTAACCTAACCTAACCTAACCTAACCTAACCTAACCTAACCTAACCTAACCTAACCTAACCTAACCTAACCTAACCTAACCTAACCTAACCTAACCTAACCTAACCTAACCTAACCTAACCTAACCTAACCTAACCTAACCTAACCTAACCTAACCTAACCTAACCTAACCTAACCTAACCTAACCTAACCTAACCTAACCTAACCTAACCTAACCTAACCTAACCTAACCTAACCTAACCTAACCTAACCTAACCTAACCTAACCTAACCTAACCTAACCTAACCTAACCTAACCTAACCTAACCTAACCTAACCTAACCTAACCTAACCTAACCTAACCTAACCTAACCTAACCTAACCTAACCTAACCTAACCTAACCTAACCTAACCTAACCTAACCTAACCTAACCTAACCTAACCTAACCTAACCTAACCTAACCTAACCTAACCTAACCTAACCTAACCTAACCTAACCTAACCTAACCTAACCTAACCTAACCTAACCTAACCTAACCTAACCTAACCTAACCTAACCTAACCTAACCTAACCTAACCTAACCTAACCTAACCTAACCTAACCTAACCTAACCTAACCTAACCTAACCTAACCTAACCTAACCTAACCTAACCTAACCTAACCTAACCTAACCTAACCTAACCTAACCTAACCTAACCTAACCTAACCTAACCTAACCTAACCTAACCTAACCTAACCTAACCTAACCTAACCTAACCTAACCTAACCTAACCTAACCTAACCTAACCTAACCTAACCTAACCTAACCTAACCTAACCTAACCTAACCTAACCTAACCTAACCTAACCTAACCTAACCTAACCTAACCTAACCTAACCTAACCTAACCTAACCTAACCTAACCTAACCTAACCTAACCTAACCTAACCTAACCTAACCTAACCTAACCTAACCTAACCCAGTTGCACGCTGCCCGCCGCCCCGAGCGCCACTAAAATAGACCGCTCCGCGCAATAAAATTCGTTAAAATAGGTTTTTTCGCGAAAAGTATAAAGTGTTATACATCATCGGAAGCGCGCTGACGAGACGCACTCAACAGTGAAAGTTCCACTCCGAAAAACCGAAAATTGCGGAAGTTACGAGCGAAAAACTGTTTTTTGTGAGGTTATATAACCTTTAAAGTGCAACGCCTCAAAAACTAAAGCGGTGACCCACCAATTTTCAAGTGCAGCCGGGAGCGCCCTGTCAAGCCCTACAATCTGACACCTCATTTGCATTTTTCCGATCAGGGGATCGGGAGAAATTGACAAAAAAACAAGTTCCCACGTGGCACGTGGGAGTTGTTCCGGGAGAAATTGGCAGAAACAGGAAGCGGAGATCATCAGCAGTACAGACGAGGAGCCGGGAGCCGTTTTCAAAACAAAAATTGGATCAAGCTAAGTTGCTTTTTTCGACGTTTGAAAATATAGACTTTTACGACAGCCCTAGCTCCAAATCCAAAGCGGCAACCCTAACTTTTTAAAATTTTAAATTAGTGTTTTTATAAAGACCTGTGTATATTCAAAATTTTGTAAAAATCAGATTATAGACTTAGAAGATACAGAACTTTAAACTTTTAAAATTTTGGCTTAAAGATTTCATTAAGTCAGGGGTAGTAGTCTGCATCCCCCAAAAATTCTAAAATTGATAAATATTAAGACAGGATAAGCTAGCGTAGCTTTATAGAATATATTTAGATTTTTAAGACTATAATTGAGAATACTGTAGTTATAATTGTGTAAAAATCACGCAAATTTAGTGATAATTTAGACTTCTAATTTATTTTTCATCCCTTAAGGGTGATCCAAAAATTTTAAATTATATATCACGGGATAGGATATTTTATACCCTATCTTTTGACACCCTCAAAACCCACGCGTCTCCGATAGGGAAGCAGTGGGAATAGTCCTAAGTTTGCGTGACGCTTGAAACTAGGTTATTATAGAGGAATCGCGCAAGATCGGCCTAAATTTATAGCATTTTATTAATTTTCACCCCATAAGGGTTGTCCTAAAAATCAAAATTTTATATCACAGGATAGGATTTTTTACACCCTATCTTGTGATACTACTCAATCCCACGCGTCTCCCATAGGGAAGAAACGGGAACAGAACCAAGCTTGCGCGGTACTCTAACCTAGGACTTAGAAAAAATTTCACCCCAAACCCACCCTCTCCCGATTCGAACCGGACCACCGGAACTAAACTTTTTAGACCTAGCCGAGAATTTTTTGTTCTTAGAACAAAACTCTCAGGCCAATATTTCGGGATCTAGGGTCTATTTGCAGAAAGTGGTTCCCCACCCCTAATTTGGGCGGCTTACTGCGGGAAAGGGGTGAACTTTACGGCTACACTAGTAGCTATATTAGATAAGGGGGTTATCGAGGATCAATATCCAGCTTTTAGAATAATTTTAGGATAGTTAGGTACTGAGTTATTAAATATAACCTGGAACTGTTCCCTCGGACTCCATTCCCAAGTAAGTTTGTCAACCCCCTAGCTCGTAAACGGGGCGAGATACGCGAAAAATAACGAAATCGCGGTTCAGTCACCTGAAGCTCTTGTTTGGGCAATCTACCTGTGGCCACCCCCAAAAACCACCCCCGGGAAAATTTTTGGAAAAATTTGTGAAAATTTTGAGTTTCCCGATTCCCGGGAAACTGTTTCTGGGGGCTGACAGTAAATTTGGGTCCCGTTTCACCCCATCGTAGCTTTTTCGGAGTCGCTATCTCGTTCCTAAGGGCAAAACCAAGCCTTCAAAGTTGACAAACTTACAACCCTTATCTTCCCGGAGCTGTAAAAAATACCCCCGAGGGTGTTTTATTCCCTGTTTTAGACGGGCTCCCTGCGCGGTTAAAGGACGTACCCGATACTCTTTAAAATTTTGAATTTGGACTTTATTTGGCAAAATTATATAAAATATTCGGAAAACAATTTTATCATCCCGACGGCAAAAAATAAGATTGTATAGATAAGTAAATTTTGGAAAATCAGTAATATCTCGAAAACGGGACGTCCTAGGGCAAAAATAACGAAATTTTTGACCCCCCTCCCTAACAACCCACCCCCTCATCCTGCGTCAATAATCGGACCCCCCCCGCACCTACCCCCAAAATCTCAACCCCCTACCCTTCTTTTTACAACATCGACCAGAATAGCGAGACCCCTGACCTGTCGTCGTGAATCGGCTAAGTCCCGGTTGTAAACTTTGGAAAATCACTCTAAATTCTATAACTAGGGAACCAGGCGTCGTATTCTCACGGGGTTTTCGGACTTATATCTGGAAAAGGGAGGAGCACTAGATCGGAGACTTTTTGGACCCCCTTAATTAGACCCCTAACCCCGAGTCGGGATCTGGCTAAGTCCCAGCTATAAATTTTAAGAAAATACCTTAAAATCTGTAACTTGGGAACCAGACCTCGGATCGCGACCGGGTTTTCGGTCAAAGGTCGGGATCGGGAAGGAGCTCTAGATTAGGTAGAGTCGGGGACTCTAGCTAGAGCCAAAAAATTTTTTTGGCGTTTTTTGGCATCGCAGAGTGGGGAAGATAGAAGTCAGTAGACCAAGGACTCTACATCTGAAGTTTACTGACTCTAGGTAGAGCAAAATTTTTTATAAAAATACAAAATTAGTCGTTTTAACACGGTAGGTAGTGGAAAAGGTGACTGACTGACTAGACTCTAGATAGAGTCAAAGTAGAGTTTTTCACAACTATTATCAGGGACTTACCTGTAGTATACCTGCGACTCGGAGCACCTCTGCTGGCTGGTTACGACGACACCTCGGACCTGAAATATAAAAATAAAAATAAAAAATATTAAAACATTAACATCTGCTCGCATACAAATTTGTTTTATTTATTTAATTTACAATTTTTTCAAAAATTACTCTACATTTAAATTTTCTGTGTTAGGTTTAATTCGTGACTACTGACCCTATTGGTTAGTATTCCTAGTTTAAGTTTACGGAGTTCTTTTGAACAAAATATTTTATATTATTTTATTTATTTAAATTTACATTAAGACAAGGCTCACCCCTAAAAATGTATTTGGCACGAACCCCTTCCAAAAGAGGAGCGATGACGACCCCCCCCACCTCTCCGGGACAACAAGTTAACGTCGAGAAGGCAGGACCTTCTCAAAGAACAACACCGACTCAGGCCTCCAGAGTGAGGCGTAGTATTGGAGAATGGGAGGGTGGTAAGATCGAACCCAAACCCGGCACGTCGACGGATCAGGCGCACTCACCGAGGAAGACAGCCCCAGCACCACTGCTGGCAGCTCCACAGAAGACGAAGGCGAGGGCGACGCCCCCCCTGGAAACCAAGGCAGCGACGCGTAGAGTCTCAGCGGAGACGTTCACGGTGTCGCCAGGACCGAGACCAGAGCCAGCTAAAACCACCGACAGAGTGAGCCAAGCCAGGTGCTGGCTTCAGAAGGCGAAAACTCACATTGGTGACTCTCGCAACCTGAGGGCAGACCTAAAGGCTGGGATCACTCTGGCGGTGGATAAGCTCTATCAACTGGTGAAGGAGGAGGCAGCAGCTCACGCTGGATCTGAAAAAGAAAAGAAAAGTGATGAAAAAGCAGCGAAAGGGGAAAAGGAGGGGGAAAAAGCGAAAGTGATAGTTCAGGAGATCTTAGGAACCGAGGGAAAGGAACTCGTAAGAATGTTGAAGGAGCAAGGGGAGAAAATAGATAAGACACAAAAAGAAATGGAAAAATTAAAAGAATCCATCGCCCTACAGCAAGAGACCGCGCAGAAACAACTGACCTACGCGAACGTTGCATCAGCACCTCCAAAGAGACCGATGACGGAAAGGAGCGCTTTACACTCCATCGTTATCGCCTCTAAAGACGAAACGGAGACTGGAGACGAAGTCATGAAGCACGTTAGAGAGGCGGTCAATGCTAGGGACGGATGGGTTACAGTTGAAAGGGTCCGAAAGGTCAAGGATAAGAAGGTAATACTCGGCTGCAGAACGATAGAGGAACGTGACAAAGTAAAAGAGAGACTGAAAAGCGCTTCAAATCGGCTTCACTTCGAGGACATGAAAAATCAGGACCCAATGGTCATTCTCAGGGATGTTATATCGAGCCATAGTGACAAGGACATCCTCGAGGCCCTGAGAAACCAGAACGGTAGTGTGTTTCGTGACCTCGAAGTGAAGGACGACCGCATGGAAGTCAAGTTCAGACGCAAAGCCAGGAACCAACTGATGAGTCACATTATATTGAGGGTCTCTCCGCAGATATACAATCGTATGATGGATAGGGAAGTTGTACACATCGACATCCAAAGGATACGGGTTGCAGACCAATCCCCGCTCGTCCAATGCTCAATGTGTCTGGCGTATGGACACGGAAGGCGTTTCTGCAAGGAAACCGTTCCGAAGTGTACACACTGCGGAGAGCCACACATGCGAAGTGAATGCCCAGATTGGCTGACTTCAGCACCACCGAAGTGCAGTAATTGCACAGCGGCAAAGTTAGAGGCAACAGAGCACAACGTGTATAGCTCTGAGTGCCAAGTGCGCAGGAGGTGGGAGGCACTGGCACGAGCCAAAGTGCAATACTGCTAAAGTGGTTCCTGCGCGTTCCGGGGCAGGCGTCCCCACCAGATGTTATGCAGTGGCCCAGGCGAACCTACAGCGCAAGCAACTTGCAACGACCGAACTCATGGTGGAGGCCAGCAAACGCAAATTGGCGTTTGCGCTAGTACAGGAACCCTATGTGGGCGGGGTGAGAAGAATGAAGGACTACCGTGGGGCGAGAGTCTTCCAGAACGCAGCAGTAGGAGATGGGACTGTGAAGGCGGCGATAGTCGTCTTTGATGGCGATCTCGACGTCGCACTGTGCCCGAAACTCACTAGCGACAATATAGTCGCAGTGAGGATCCGAACCAGCGCCTGGGAAATCGCGGCGGTGTCCTTCTACTTTGAACCGGATCAACCCATCGGGCCATACCTGGAACGGCTGAGGGAGGTCGTAGAGGAGCTGGGCCCAAGACTACTGCTGATAGGCGGAGACAGCAACGCCAAGAGTACCTGGTGGGGCAGCACCGTAGAAGACCACAGGGGCGTAGAAATGTCCGGGACCCTGGAAGAGTCGGGACTTCAGGTACTCAACAGAGGTGATACGCCAACTTTTAACACCGTAAGGGGTACGAAGGTGTACACCAGTCTAGTAGACATCACAGCCTGCACAGAAGACCTGTTAGATCTGGTCGATAACTGGAGGGTAGACCAGGAGATGACGAGCTCAGACCACAACGCCATAATCTTTGACATAAAACTCCGCAAAGACAGAGGACTGAGAGTCCAAAGGACGACTCGTCTTTATAACACCAGAAAGGCCGATTGGGATCTCTTCGACACTACATTATCAGAGGCCAAGACTCAGAATAATATCAATGTTGAGTATATTAACAGCCTTACCAACAAAGACCAAATTGAGAAACTAACGAGAAACTACGCAGAGGCCATAGCTGCAGCGTGCAAGACCAGCATGCCGGCTAAAAAGAGTACAGAGGTACTCAAGATCCCATGGTGGAATGACGAGCTCGCAAGGCTGAAAAAAGTTACCACTACCTTCAGGCGAAAGATCAGAAATGCGGCACCGCACCGCAGAGACATAGTGGTAGCCGAGTACCTGAAAAAGAAAGAAGAATACGAGTGCCAAGCCAAGAAAGCCCAAATAGACAGCTGGAAGGAGTTCTGCAGCAAACAAGACCGAGAAGGCCTATGGGAGGGGATTTACAGGGTAATAGGCCGGACCGCCAGGAGAGTAGAAGACATGACCCTAACCAAAGACGGAGCACACCTAAACCCAACAGAATCGGCGAATTTACTAGCGGAGACATTCTACCCACAAGACCTGGAGGAGACTGACACTGAACACCATCGCTGGACTAGAGAAGCAGCGAAGTTGGTAAACGTACATTGTCATGATGAACAACATGACCCACCGTTTACCCAGATGGAGCTAAAGACCGCGATAGGGAGTTTCAACCCAAAGAAGGCCCCGGGGGCGGATGGCTTCACAGCAGACATCTGCAGCCGGGCTATCAACCAGGACCCGGACGCATTCCTTGCCCTATTCAACAAGTGTCTACTGATCGGACACTTCCCGGACATCTGGAAGGAGGCCACAGTCGTGGTACTGAGAAAACCGGGCAAGGACGATTACACGAACCCTAAGGCATATAGACCGATAGGTCTTTTGCCGGTCTTGGGGAAGGTCCTGGAAAAGATCACAGTAGCAAGGATGAAATGGCACCTAATACCGAGGTTTAGTACTCGCCAATACGGATTCATGCCCCAGAAAAGCACCGAGGACGCCCTCTATACGCTAATACACCGAATCAAGGGTAAGATTGAGCTGAAGAAGCTGGTAACCCTAGTGTCATTGGATATAGAGGGGGCCTTCGATAGCGCCTGGTGGCCAGCAATCCGAGTCCGTCTGGCTGAGGAAAAGTGCCCGGTAAATATCAGGAGGCTACTGGATAGCTATCTGGAGCGCAGAAAAGTCAGAGTAAGATTCGCCGGGGAAGAAGCGGTAAGGAACACGAACAAAGGATGTGTGCAAGGGTCAATCGGCGGTCCAATCCTGTGGAACCTTTTGCTGGACCCTTTACTGCAGGAGTTGGAGAGGAGGGGTCACTACGTCCAGGCTTTTGCCGACGACGTGGTGATGATTTTTGACGGTGACACGGCGGCGGAAGTGAGCGATCAGGCTAACGCAGCACTGGACTACGTGCAAGAGTGGGGAGCACAGAACAAGTTAAGATTTGCACCACAGAAGACGTTCGCAATGATCCTAACGAAAAAGCTGAAACACGACACTCCGCGCCTAAAAATGGGGGGAATCGACATCGCTCTTTCTAGAGAAATTAAAATTTTAGGGCTTATTATAGATCATAAATTGACATTCAACTCACACATCGTCCAGCAAACTAAAAAGGCGATAGAGATTTACAAACAGCTCTCAAGAGCCGCTAAGGTAAACTGGGGCCTCCACCCCGAGGTGATAAGACTTATCTACATAGCAACTGTCGAACCGGTGATTATGTACGCGGCAGCAGCGTGGGCTCCTTCAGCCGAGAAGATCGGGGTGCGGAAATTGCTGGACTCGGTACAAAGGGGTTTCGCCCAGAAGCTCTGCAAATCATATCGAACAGTCTCTCTACACTCGGCGCTGACTCTAGCTGGGATACTGCCTCTCGACCTCAGGATACAGGAGGCAGCTGCCCTGTATGAGACGAAGAGAGGGTCACCCCTTCTAGAGTTAGGAGACAGAGAGACCGAGAGTTTGGTTGGGTTTGCAGAAACTCCTCACCCAGCTACGCATATGGCCATAGGGTTCGAGTGTCTGGTGGACCAGAGCCTCGTGGATAGGCACAATGTGCAGGCGGTGCGTATCTTCACCGATGGCAGCAAGATCGAGGGGAAGGTCGGAGCCGCACTTTCCATGTGGAAAGATGAGGCCGAGATTCGGAACCAAAAGTTTTGTCTGTCATCATACTGCACAGTCTACCAGGCGGAACTACTGGCTATATGCAAAGCAACGGGCGCGATCCTCAAGGGGAGGGAGAAGAGCTATGGTCTATACAGCGATTCGATGGCCGCTCTGGAGACGATCGTTAACCATGGCTCCCTCCACCCCCTTGCTGTCGAGACGAGAGAGAACTTGCGGAAAGCCTTTATCCAGGGCAAAATTGTATCTTTGTTCTGGATAAAGGCACATGCAGGTCTCGTGGGCAATGAACGCGCCGATGATCTGGCGAAGGAGGCTGCTCTGGCGTCAAAAAGGAAGCTGGATTACGACCGGTGTCCGGTATCTTATGCCAAACAAGTTATACGTGCGCGATCCATTTTAAAATGGAACGAACGATATAAAGATGGTAACACTGCGTCCATAACTAAAATCTTCTTCCCTAGTGCCGGAGACGCGTACCGCCTTGTACGGAAGATACAGCCAGCGGGGATGCTAACGCAGATCCTCACGGGGCATGGTGGATTCTCCCAATACTTGCATCGCTTCAAGTGTAGGGAGAGTCCATCATGTGACTGTGACCCCAGTAAGGAAGAAACCGTCCCTCACCTCCTAACCGAATGTCCTAAATATCATATAATGCGTTTTGATCTGGAACAAAAAACAGGCTTAAATGTTGATCTCGAAAACCTCCATATCTTGATAGGTAATAAAGATTGTAGAGAAGATTTTATCGACTACTGCCTCAAAATATGTAAAATAGTCATAAGCAAAAATAAAACCTAGTTAGATAAGTTTTGTTATCAATATTACTGATGTAATACTACAATAACAAATAAATGTTAGAAATAGGTAAATTAGATTAAGAAGTAGTGATAAAATTGTTAATAGTTTAAGATACGAAAAAGGCACATAGTTATAGTATAGTCATAAGTCGAAAGAATGTATCATAGAGCATAAGACAGAACCCTTTTAAAATTCCTGTGTAAAAAAGTGTATATAAGTCAAAAAAAATAAAGATAAATATAAGATAAAGCTCATAAAGAGCTAAGAAAATGTATTAGAATAAGAAGATAATAACAATAAGAACAGCGGATTTAAGTTAATAAACGGAACGACGAAATAAAAAAAAGGCAATAAAAACAAAACCCTTGAGATCTAATCCTGAAAGAATATTCGGGGAACAGAGCCGCATAAAAAAAAAAAAAAAAAAAAAAAAAAACCTAACCTAACCTAACCTAACCTAACCTAACCTAACCTAACCTAACCTAACCTAACCTAACCTAACCTAACCTAACCTAACCTAACCTAACCTAACCTAACCTAACCTAACCTAACCTAACCTAACCTAACCTAACCTAACCTAACCTAACCTAACCTAACCTAACCTAACCTAACCTAACCTAACCTAACCTAACCTAACCTAACCTAACCTAACCTAACCTAACCTAACCTAACCTAACCTAACCTAACCTAACCTAACCTAACCTAACCTAACCTAACCTAACCTAACCTAACCTAACCTAACCTAACCTAACCTAACCTAACCTAACCTAACCTAACCTAACCTAACCTAACCTAACCTAACCTAACCTAACCTAACCTAACCTAACCTAACCTAACCTAACCTAACCTAACCTAACCTAACCTAACCTAACCTAACCTAACCTAACCTAACCTAACCTAACCTAACCTAACCTAACCTAACCTAACCTAACCTAACCTAACCTAACCTAACCTAACCTAACCTAACCTAACCTAACCTAACCTAACCTAACCTAACCTAACCCAGTCGCAAGCCGCCCGCCGTCCCGAGCGTCACGAAACTGAACCGCTCCGCGTCTAAAAAATCCTAAAAATAGTGTTTTTTCGCAAATATATACCTTGTGATACATCAAAAGACGCGTCTTATTACAACGAGTGTAACGTTGAAGACCGCGTGGAAATCGGACTGACCGTGTTGATTTTAGAGCCAATAAACCGTTATTTTTGGTGAAAAAGTGCACAAATCTGCAAACGCTGCAAGATTTACCGCGACGACCCGCAGTTTTTATTGCATCACCCGAAGCGCCTCACTGTTCCTCAACTGCTGCTGAAAACCCTGGACTTCTACCACCTCATTTGGCCGAGGAAATCACGAAAAACCATTCCAGGGTTCGGAGCCAACTCAGCAGCGGACAGTGATCCAGAGCTGAAGTTTCACAGGTCGAAGCGGACCACCTTGACGAGCATTCTGGACATCATCACAAAGCTGCATCACTGACGTAGTCGAAGATACTGACTTTTTGCACTTGGCAAAAGTCAACCCCGAAATTTGCTGGACTGTATCTTCAGACCTTCAGTGACGACAGGACCTGAAAAAATTCAAGAGGGAAGGTCAGTTCGTCGGCTATCGAGTGACTTAAACATCTTAATTTTAAGACAATATTTGTAGATACAGTGTTAGTTTTAGGTAAAGTCTAATTAAATTCCAGGTGCACGCTTATCGTGGTTTTAAGTAAAATTTGTTTTTCTGCGTAATATCTCCAAAGTACTGCAACTTTTTCAAAATTTTTTTTCACTAACATCATTTTTTAGCCTAGTCAGTACTCTTTACAAAATTTCAGAATCATAGCTTTTAAAACAAAAAAGTCATTTTCAAAATTTATTTACGTAAGCTCCGGAAGGCGAAATATTTTGCTTGCGGCTGGACTAAATTTGATTTTAAACATAGTTAGAAATAAGATAAAAATAATATTTTTAGTGATCTGAATAGGTGAACTCATAGGCTTTAAGGTAATATATAGCAACCCCACGCGTACCCCATAGATAGGCTACATCAATCGGGAATCCGGGAAGAGAAAGTGTAAATTAGCGAAATAATTTTAAAATTTTAGTGTTCAGTGTTTATTATTAAGAAAACTATTGAACATAAAAATCGTTTTTTAAAGGAAACAGCTATAATTAAGGGTGTTTTACAAACTAGATTAGATAAAATATTTTTAAAATTAATATTAATATTTTTAATTGACCAAACTGTGTAAAATTTTTTATAACTGTAAGACTTCCGGACTCGATAGGGGTGGTGCTATCAACCCCTTATCCCTAAGATTTCACCAGGTTATAGATAACCCGAATATAACCTTAGATAAATAGCTTTTAAATTTTTAGATTATTATTTAGTATTTAAATTGACGTGTTAACCCCCTTTTCACAGTAAACAAGACATTCCCCCCCTTGTTTTGACGTGAAGATATATCGGAAAGGGGTTGTTTTTCACATCATTGGAAGCGCTGAACACTGGGCTAACCACATCAAAGGTCAGAACCCACGCGCCTCTATAAATAAAAAAGTTACGGGGCAAAAACGGGATATAGTCGGCTCCCGACCCAGCGAAAATTTTTCTAAGTCCCAGATTTCAAAAAGTAGAAAAATCTTTTAAAATCTATAAATCGGGAACCGGCTGTCCAAATTTGACGGGGTTTGTTTTATATAGCCCGGACTGACGGGGAGTACCGGACTGAGTGGCAAGAAGACCTGTAGGTCAAATTTTTTCAGAAAATTTTTTAGGCTTGAAATTTTCTAAGTGTCTGGTTTCGAAAACTAACTAAGTCGATTATAAATTTTAGAAAAAACGTTAAAATCCACAGCTTCTTAACCAGACCTCGGATCTCGAAGCGGTTTTCGGCCGGGAACCTGGAATAGGGAGGAGCATAGTATAGGATATCTTTTGGACCTCCTTAATTTGACCCTAGACCTGACGTTGGGATCTGGCTAAGTCCCAGTTATAAATTTTGAAAAAACTTTTAAAATCTATAACTCGGGAACCAGACCTCGGAGCTCAACGGGGTTTTCGGTCAAAGACTAGGAACAGATAGGAGCTTCGAGCTAGGTAGAGACGGGAGCTCTAGGTAGAGCAAATAAACTTTTGACTCAGAACAGGATCTGTAGCGGGGGGAAAGAGTAAGCGGAGCTGACAGACATCTGTACGCTACGCTACGCTACATTTGAAGTCTGCCGACTCTACATAGAGTAGATTTTATATTTTAGTTTTTAAACTAGAGCATAAATCAGCGCGTTTGGGTAACAGGACAGTTGTAGAGGTAACCTAATTGACCTGACTACATAGAGTCGAAGTAGAGTTTTTCTCTGCTACTACTGGGGACTTACCTGCGTACACCTGCAACACCGGAGCACCTCTGCTGGCTGTCTGGAACGATAGCGCGACCTGAAAGAAAATAAAAACATTTTTTTAGTTATACAAATAAAACCGTCGAAAATTATTTTATTTAATATTTTAATTTGACCTTTGTTTTATTTTACTGTGTTGTGACTACCGTGCCTATTGGCCAGTACTCTTAGTTTAGGATATATTCACGTAGTTCTTTTGAACTTATTTTATTAGTATTTTTTATTTTATTTTTACATATAAGACAAGGCTCATCCCTAAACATGTACT
This sequence comes from Anania hortulata, assembly GCA_963576865.1. NCBI lineage: Eukaryota > Metazoa > Arthropoda > Insecta > Lepidoptera > Crambidae > Anania > Anania hortulata. The sequence goes on from OY756401.1 coordinate 21,885, forward strand.
TGGCACGTACCCCTTCCAAAAGAGGAGCGATGACGACCCCCCCCACGTCTCCGAAACAACAGGCAAACGCTGAGAAGGCAGGACCTTCTCAAAGTATAACACCGACTCAGGCCTCTAGAGTGAGGCGTAGCATTGGAGAATGGGAGGGCGGTAAATTGGAGCCCAGACCCTGTACATCAACGGAACATGCGCACTTACCGAAGAAGACAGCCCCAGCACCAGCGCCGGTGGCCACACAGAAGACGAAGGCGAAGGCGACGCCCCCTCTGGAAGCCAAGGCAGCGACGCGTAGAGTCTCGGCAGAGACATTTACGGTGTCGCCAGGACCAAGACCAGAGCCAGCTAAAACCACCGACAGAGTGAGCCAGGCCAGAGGCTGGCTTCAGAAAGCGAAAACTCACATCGGTGACTCTCGCAATCTGAGGGCAGACCTAAAGGCCGGGATCACTCTGGCAGTGGAAAAGCTATACCAACTGGTGAAGGAGGAGGCAGCAGCTCACACTGGATCTGGAAAAGAAAAGAAAAGTGATGAAAAAGCAGTGAGGGGAGAAAAGGAGGGGGAAAAAACGAAAGTGATAGTTCAGGAGATTTTAGGAAACGAGGGAAAGGAACTCGTTAGAATGATGAAGGAACAAGGAGAGAAAATAGACAGGACACAAAAAGAAATGGAAAAGCTGAAAGAATCCATCGCCCTGCAGCAGGAGACCGCGCAGAGACAGCTGACGTACGCAAACGTAGCATCAGCGCCTCCAAAAAGACCGATGACAGAAAGGAGCGCTCTACACTCCATAGTCATCGCCTCCAAAGATGAAACAGAGACGGGAGACGAGGTAATGAAACATGTCAGAGAGGCGGTCAATGCAAAGGACGGATGGGTGACGGTAGAAAGGGTCCGCAAAGTCAAGGATAAAAAGGTTATACTCGGCTGCAGGACAATAGAGGAACGCGACAAAGTAAAAGAGAGACTGAAAAGCGCTTCAAATCGTCTTCACTTCGAGGACATGAAAAATCAGGACCCAATGGTCATTCTCAGGGATGTAATATCGAGCCATAGCGACAAAGACATCCTCGCGGCCCTGAGAAACCAGAACGGTAGTGTGTTTCGTGACCTCGAAGGGAAGGACGACCGCATCGAAGTTAAATTCAGACGAAAAGCCAGGAACCAACTGATGAGCCACATCATCTTGAGGGTCTCTCCGCAGATTTATAACCGTATGATGGATAGAGAAGTGGTGCATATCGACATCCAGAGGATACGGGTTGCAGACCAATCCCCGCTCGTCCAATGCTCTATGTGTTTGGCGTATGGACACGGGAGGCGGTTCTGCAAGGAAACCGTTCCAAAGTGCACACACTGCGGAGAGCCACACATGAAAAGCGAATGTCCAGATTGGCTAGCTTCATTACCACCAAAATGTTGTAACTGCACAGCGGCAAGATTAGAAGCAACGGAGCATCATGTATATAGCTCGGAGTGCCAAGTGCGTAGGAGGTGGGAGGCACTGGCACGAGCCAAAGTACAGTATTGCTGAGGTGGTTCCTGCGCGTTCCGGGGCAGGCGTCCCCACCAGATGTTATGCAGTGGCCCAGGCGAACCTACAGCGCAAGCAACTTGCAACGACCGAACTCATGGTGGAGGCCAGCAAACGCAATTTGGCTTTTGCGCTAGTACAGGAACCCTATGTGGGCGGGGTGAGAAGAATGAAGGACTACCGTGGGGCGAGAGTCTTCCAGAACGCAGCAGTAGGAGAAGGGACTGTGAAGGCGGCGATAGTCGTCTTTGATGGCGATCTCGACGTCGCACTGTGCCCGAAACTCACTAGCGACAATATAGTCGCAGTGAGGATCCGAACCAGCGCCTGGGAAATCGCGGCGGTGTCCTTCTACTTTGAACCGGATCAACCCATCGGGCCATACCTGGAACGGCTGAGGGAGGTCGTAGAGGAGCTGGGCCCAAGATTACTGCTGATAGGCGGAGACAGCAACGCCAAGAGTACCTGGTGGGGCAGCACCGTAGAAGACCACAGGGGTGTAGAAATGTCCGGGACCCTGGAAGAGTCGGGACTTCAGGTACTCAACAGAGGTGATACACCAACTTTTAACACCGTGAGGGGTACGAAGGTGTACACCAGTCTAGTAGACATCACAGCCTGCACAGAAGACCTGTTAGATCTGGTCGATAACTGGAGGGTAGACCAGGAGATGACGAGCTCAGACCACAACGCCATAACTTTCGATATAAAACTCCGCAAAGACAGAGGACTGAGAGTCCAAAGGACGACTCGTCTTTATAACACCAGAAAGGCTAATTGGGATCTCTTCGACACTACACTGTCAGAGGCCAAGTCTCAGAATAACATCAATGTTGAGCACATTAACAGCCTTACCAACAAAGACCAAATTGAGCAGCTCACAAGAGATTATACAGAGGCCATAGCTGCAGCGTGTAAGAACAGCATGCCAGCAAAAAAGAGTACAGAAGTACTCAAGATCCCATGGTGGAATGACGAGCTCGCAAGGCTGAAAAAAGTTACCACTACCTTCAGGCGAAAGATCAGGAACGCGGCACCGCACCGCAGAGACATAGTGGTAGCTGAGTACCTGAAAAAGAAAGAAGAATACGAGTGCCAAGCCAAGAAAGCCCAAATAGACAGTTGGATGGAGTTCTGCAGCAAACAAGACCGAGAAGGCCTATGGGAGGGGATTTACAGAGTAATAGGCCGGACCGCCAGGAGAACAGAAGACATGACCCTTACCAAGGACGGAGCACACCTAAACCCAATAGAATCGGCGAACTTACTAGCGGAGACATTCTACCCACAAGACCTGGAGGAGACTGACACTGAACACCATCGCTGGACTAGAGAAGCGGCGAAGTCGGTAAACGTACTTTGTCATGATGAACAACATGACCCACCGTTTACCCAGATGGAGCTAAAGACCGCGATAGGGAGTTTCAACCCAAAGAAGGCCCCGGGGGCGGATGGCTTCACAGCAGACATCTGCAGCCGGGCTATCAACCAGGACCCGGACGCATTCCTTGCCCTATTCAACAAGTGCCTACTGATCGGGCACTTCCCGGACATCTGGAAGGAAGCCACAGTCGTGGTATTGAGAAAACCGGGCAAGGATGATTATACGAACCCCAAAGCATATAGACCGATAGGTCTTTTGCCAGTGCTGGGGAAGGTCCTGGAGAAGATCTTAGTAGCAAGGATGAAATGGCATCTAGTACCGAGGTTTAGTACTCGCCAGTACGGTTTCATGCCCCAGAAAAGCACCGAGGACGCCCTCTATACGCTAATCCACCGTATCAAGGGTAAGATTGAGCTGAAGAAGCTGGTAACCCTAGTGTCATTGGATATAGAGGGGGCCTTCGACAGCGCCTGGTGGCCGGCAATCCGAGTCCGCCTGGCTGAGGAAAAGTGCCCGGTAAATATCAGGAGGCTACTGGATAGCTATCTGGAGCGCAGGAAAGTCAGAGTAAGATTCGCCGGGGAAGAAGCGGTTAGAAACACGAATAAAGGATGCGTGCAGGGGTCAATCGGCGGTCCAATCCTGTGGAACCTTTTGCTGGACCCTTTGCTACAGGAGTTAGAGAAGATGGGACACTACGTCCAGGCTTTCGCCGACGACGTGGTAATGATTTTTCACGGCGACACGGCGACAGAAATAACTAGGCAGGCAAACGCGGCGCTAGAATACGTGCAACAGTGGGGAACCAAGAACAAACTAAAATTTGCACCACATAAAACTTTTGCAATGGTCCTCACGAGGAAACTGAAGCACGACACCCCGCGCCTGACAATGGGGGGGGTTGACATCGCTCTTTCTAAGGAAATAAAAATACTAGGGCTCACTATAGATAATAAGCTAACTTTTAACTCACATATAGCCCATCAAACAAAAAGAGCACTTGAAATCTACAAACAGTTGTCTAGGGCCGCGAAAATTAATTGGGGTTTACATGCGGAGGTAATAAGATTAATTTATATTGCAACAGTAGAACCTGTTATTTTGTACGCTGCGGCAGCGTGGGCCCCGGTGGCCGAAAAAATCGGAGTGCAAAACATGCTGAACTCGGTGCAAAGGGGATTCGCACAAAAATTGTGTAAATCATATCGGACAGTCTCCCTACACTCGGCGTTGACCCTGGCAGGGATACTACCTCTCGATCTCAGAATACAGGAAGCAGCTGCTCTGTATGAGACGAAGAGAGGGTCACCCCTGCCGGAGTTAGGAGACAGGGAGACCGAGAGTCCGGTTAGATTTGCAGACACACCCCACCCGGCCATGCATGCGGCCATAGGTTTCGAGTGCCTGGTGGATCAGAACCTCGTTGACAGGCATAATATGCAGGAGGTGCGTATTTTTACAGACGGCAGCAAAATCGAGGGAAAGGTCGGAGCCGCACTTTCCATTTGGAAAGATGAGGCCGAGATTCAGAACCGAAAATTTTGTCTGTCCGCATACTGCACCGTTTACCAGGCGGAACTGTTGGCCGCGTGCAGGGCATCGAGGGTGATTTTAAAGAGGAAAGAGGGAAGCTTCGGACTTTACAGCGACTCAATGGCCACTCTAGAAACAATCGCAAATCATGGCTCCCTTCACCCCCTAGCTGTTGAGACCAGGGAGAATCTGAAAAAAGCTTCTATCCAAGGCAAAGATGTTTCCTTGTTTTGGATAAAAGCACATGCGGGTCTCCCAGGAAACGAGCGTGCCGACGTTTTGGCTAAGGAAGCCGCTCTGAATTCCAAAAGGAAGCCAGATTACGACCGGTGCCCGGTATCCTTTGCCAAAAGGACAATACGGGAGCGCTCCATTATAAAATGGAACGACCGGTATGAAATAGGAGAGACCGCGTCTATTACAAAACTGTTCTTCCCAAGCGCCGGGGACGCGTACCGCTTAGTACGGGAAATACAGCCAGCAGGTTTGCTCACGCAGGTCCTCACGGGGCATGGTGGATTCTCCCAGTACTTGCATCGGTTCAAGTGCAGGGAGAGTCCATCATGTGACTGTGACCCCGAAATACCCGAAACCGTACCCCATCTTCTCACAGAATGTCCTCAACACAGCAGACTGAGATATGACCTGGAACAGAAAACGGGAATTAAAGTTAGCCTAGATAGCCTTCATATATTGTTAAGGAATAAAGATAGTAGAGAGTATTTTATTTCATACTGTATAAAAATATGTAAAATAAGTGTTAGAAAAAACAAAACATAGATAAATAAGATTTGCTATTACTATTATTATGAATAATATTCCTAATAGCAAAATAAACAATAAGAAATAAGCAAATTAACTATAACATAGTAGAAATAAAAACCTGTACCTAAATAATAAGAAAAGTTCTAAGTTTATATACAGAATAGTTGTAAAATAAAGCTGTGAGTGGTAGGTTAAGATCTCACACTGTGTTAGCTATTAAAATATAACCCATAAAATGTAAACTAAGATAAGAACATATAACATGTTACTATTTAATAAGGCTTGAATTATATAACAGAAACTTAATATCTAAATGTATAACTGTTAAACTAAGACTAAATGTACTAGATGTAAGAAATAAAGACGTGGCATTTCATTTCAATAAAGATAAAAACAAAAAAG